>PVIJ01006115.1:0-95714 GCA_004024925.1 Scalopus aquaticus
GGGGGGGGGGGGTCCGTGTTTGCTATCTGAACCCTTTGGTACCTACAAGGAGGGTGTCTCACCGACCGGTAGCTAAGACCTCAGCAGAACCGCGCGGAAGTGAGGAGTAGCGGTCAAAGGCACCACTGGAGCCTCCTGTCTGGGCCGGACCCCTGCCCAAGCAGCAGAAAGGAGCCCCCGCCCGGATCACAGGTAACAAAAGAAATACAAACCAGTGCACCGTCTTCTGGGAGGGAAGGGGGACAGGACGGGAAGCCTCTGTAACTTGGGCATCGGCAGAGAAACTTTATACAATTCCATGAAATTTATTTTTTTTTTCCGAAAGAAAAGACCAGAAAGAATGGGGGGAGGAGATAATGAGACAGAAGTAGAAGGAAGGCGAGACCCGACGCATTCCAGCCCCTCTTCCCATAGCTGCTCCCGGCCGGAAGGCGCACTTGATGCCCAGAGAGGCGAAGAAGGTGAAGTTCGTTGGTAGACATGGAAGCCCTTTGGGGGGTGGAGGGGACGGCGAATAAATCAGTTCTCACAGCCGGCCACAGACCCACAACACACCACACACACACACACACACACACACACACACACACACACACACACACACCCCAGTACACACACATCCCTTGCCCTTTGCCAAAAGGAAAGGAAAAGATTCTTGACCCCGTCTCAGGCATCTCTCCTCTGGTCTAACTTATGCCCGGGAGCGAAAGCTACTGCCTCCCGGTCCTGAGGCCCCGCGATCCCGCCTCCTAACGGACCTGCTTTGCTTTCGCCCGCGCCCGAGTCCGCGCTGCGGAGAGCAGCACTCGGCCGGGCCAGCGCCGCCCGCTCGGGCGAGCGGGTGTCTACCTGCAGCCCCATCCCAGTTCGCACCCCAGTTTCTTGGAACCCCCTGTCCAGGGCTCACGGAATCTCTGGCCTCAGCCAGTCCAGCGCACTAAGCACCCTTCGGTGAACTTGAGAAAGGGAAGGCGGGGTGGTAAGCGAAGGAAGAAAACCGAGTCAGAATAAGGGGCGAAGGGGTAATGCTAGGAGAGAGTAGGGGGACAAGGGCCCCAAGCCCCACCAATAAACGTCCAAACTTTCGGAGAATGGGTGCGAAGGAAAGGTCATCCCGGGTGCGGGGGCACGGGACACTGGAGACCCCTGGTAATGCCCGCGCAGCTGCGGAGCTGACAGCTTCCCCGCGCCACCAGAAAGCCCCAGGCTCGCGGCGGAGACAAAACCCGAAAAGACAGGAAAAACGGAGAGAAAACTGCTTGGCCGAACGTAGATGATCCGCTCTTAATCCAAAAGTTAAAGCCCGAAAAACTCAGCCCCCAAAGAAAGTGGAAAATCAGGTCCCTCATGCCCCCTCCCTCCCTCAGCGGAGCAAATCTTTGAGCCAAAAAAAAGGGGGGAAAGAGATAGAAAAGGGGGGCAGAGCGGAAGAGATGGTCGGGATGAGGGGATGTGTGAGAGAGCAAGCGAGAACGAGCGAGCTAGGGGCAGAGAGGAGAGAGGTGGAGAGGGAGAGAGAGGGAGCGAAATATCAAAGATTGTGCAAGATCAGGCTGGAAAGATAATCGATACTCGACCTAAATTTAACACAAACTACTCAATAAAAGTTAAAGAAAAAACTTACTTTCCATTTCCCCTGCAGTTCCTACTCGATCTTCGCCTCTTTTTTGTTTTGCTTTTATTTTACTTACAGCTGATCACATCCACGTAAAACGAGAGGGTTCATTAAAAAAAATAAAAAAAATAAAAAAATAATCCTCGAACTTTATTGGGTGAAAATAAAAACGCTGGAGCAGAAAGTGGGGGGCATGGAGCGGTCCTCGGGGGTCCGGGAGGAGTTAAAGCATGTGCCGACCGCGGTCTCGCTGTTTGGTTGTGAAGGGGTTGGGAAAAGGAGGAAAGGAAATGAAAATCCGATATGTCTTTATTCTGCTAATTATTATCGTTTTAGCCCTGTTTAAAAAAATGGCTGATTAAGTTGAGTGCGCATGTCTTTGTGTGTCTATTCCCGATATGCACTCTGGGAATGAGAGAGGAGAGCGAGGGAGAGGGAGAGGGAGGGGGGGAGAGAGAGGTGTAATTAGTGAGGTGATCAACATTCCCCAGACTGCAAATGACGCGCAGCCCCGACTCGGAGCAGCCCGGGAGCCTCAAGGCTTCCAAGGCTCTGAGTGCTGCGGCGGGAACCCGGCACGCCGCGGCCGACCGCGCAGAGGGCAGGGGATGGGGATTCCGGGGCTCGCACCCCACGCGCCCCTGCGCGCGCGACTCCCAAACTTCATTACACGCACACACACACACACACGCACACGCACACACGCACACACACGCGCACACTCAGCAATAAGCAGGGAGAGGGTAATGGGGGGGGGGAGATAAAACAAATGCCGCCAAAGCAATGCCCTTTAACCACTCGAGATTTTTTTCTTTTAATGAGGCAAAGTAATTATTATCGAGCCAGAGATTTGTTTACTAGGGCTTTAAACAGAAATATGAGTTAGGGTAATGGAGAGTTTTTTCTTGCAGAGTTTATCCTGCTACATACAAGAATGCACTTTAACAGTGAAATGCGGGGCACTGAGCAAATATGCAGATATATGTAAATAAAGGGTGCCTGGCTGTGTGCAAACACCGCTCTGCCCAGCCTATTTCGAAGAAGGAATTGCACTCTGGATCGTAGGCACTCTATTTAAATAAGTACCTTTCTCTTGCACATGCAGGGCATGGAAGGTGGAAGCAGTTAGTTTAGTCAAAGTAAACTTTCAAATGAGAATAAGAATGGTTGGCGCGATGATGGGGGTACAGTTCTAGCCTTTATGTAATATTTTTGAATATTTTATCAGAATTGCATAAGTTCAATGTAATAGCTTTAAGAAGACTTAAGAAAAAAACCTTTCATCTTTGTGAATCTGTTGAATTATCTTTCTTGAAGCACATTATGATGAATTTTAAAACCCCACTACAGATCTCATTAGAATGAAATATAGTCGGTATTTTCTGGTGCAAAATTTAAGGTGGCTGATTCTCATTTGAAAATCTAATTATCTCTTTCCAATATTACAGATGTGAATATGAGTGACACTTTCATTAAAAGATAATTAACTAAAACTAGGAATAGACATACTTTTAAATACCCCCTACTGAAAATGGAATACATATATATATATATATATATATATATATATATATATATATATATATATATATACGCATGTATCTCCATTGCTACTCAGATAGCATCTTGATACACTTTTAAATCACAGGTCATAAATAGACACCTTCTATGTAATATTTCAAAAATAGGAATTCTAGAGAGAAGGTGAGTGTAACTATCAAACAAGCTAAAAACAGGAAATACTTGCAATGCCCAACTTCCTGGACAGGTGAGGCATCAGCTGCTTTTGAATTGACAGGCCATTGAAGTTCTGGATGGCCAGGATCTGCTTCAAAGCCTTGTCTTAGGCCTTAAGCACCAAATATACCAAATACCAACAGAAAGATTTATCACTCAAGTATTAAGAACAGAGGCTACAAACATGCATCTTTCTGGGCCTGAAACCTGGCATTATCTGGGCATATTTGGAAAATCCTAGGACAGATGCAAATGAAATTAAAAAGCAAACAAAACACCTGGGAACATAAAAGTATAGTCCTCAAAAGAGCAGACTTAGGCCCAGGTCAGGAAAACTGGTTGGTTACAGCAGCTGGTTAAGGTTACAATGAAAGTCCAAAGGCTTGGAGTGGAGAATAAAACCTAGATATGGTCTTTATTAAGATGGAAAATAAAGCAAGCAAATCACCACCTTAGGAATCTGGAATCAGTGCATGTATTAGAAAGCAGTGCCACTAGACCTTAACAGAAAAAAAAAAAAATTATCTACCTTTCCATAGACTCCATTCCTTCTCAAACTTGTCTGGGGGAAAAAAAAATCTGCTCAAAGTGGTCGACTTTCTGTAATTTTTAAGTTACTTTGTTTACAGCCCCACTTTTGCACAGCAACTGTTATCACAAGTGTGCTAGTGGTGTCTGATTGTACCTCAGTGGGGCTTATCCATGTGCCTTAAGAAACATACATGCCCACAAGGGTAAAATTTAAATTCTATGTAACTTGCAAGTGAAGAAGGTGTTTATGTAGCGTTACTGTTTATCGAAAAACACCCAAGAGAGCAAAAATTCTGCCTTTAAAAAAAATATCTGAGGTGTGTGTGGGGAATGGGATGGGGGGCTTTAAAAAGACTGAGGGGAAATGAAGGCAGGGAAACTTTCAGGTTCAAATCAGAAAAGATCAAGCCCTTTGCGGGAGAGGGTTCCATGTACAAGCTCACTGATGGAAAAACCATTTCCTGCTATTTCAGACGGGTAAATGCATATGATGAAGGAAACACCTGAGAACAATAAGTCTGTTTCAGGCTCAGGTGAAGAAAGGGGTCTATTTCTGGCATGGAAGAATAGGGAAATGATGATCATTTCGTTTTTAAGTTCTCCTTTATTTCTTTTGCATTCCCCTCTCCCAAACATCAACAACATTAATGTCATTAATGTCAAAACACCAAACGTCAAATCAGGAAAACTATTTTTAAAAAATGTGATGGCTATTTTTTCCTTCATGTCCCCCAACTACCTCTTTCTTGGAAAATGTGTGTGTGTGTGTGTGTGTGTGTGTGTGTGTGTGTGTGTGTGGTGTGATGTGGGTGGGTGGGTGGGAGGATAGTGGTTCTTGAATTCTAAGAAAACAAAAGGAACGAGGATTTGTAAGAGGGGCGCCCACTTTTCCAGTCCTTTCTGAGAGCAAGTATTCCCTTCTAACGTGTGTTTTCTTTTTAATCATCTCGTTCTCGGCCTCTTTCACCTCTTTCCTAAGAAGAGACGCTGAGGTGGGGGTCGGGGGTTAATGGGTTGAGGGGAAGGGGCAGAGAGGGACTAACATAGAGTCAAGAGTTTCCTTCAGGGTTCGGCCTTGAAGCGCGCCAGCGCAAAGCGGGGAGCTGGGGAGAAGCCGCGGCATGTCTGCGCGGGGTGGGCCTGGCAGCGCGGAGCGCGACGCCGTGGGCTAGGGCGCGGCGAAGCAGGCGAGCGGGAGCCCAGCCTGCGGGCTGCCCCCGGGGCGCCGGCACGATCCACCCGGCCCCTCAGCGCTGCGCGGCTGTGTCGAGGACCCTAGCACCCTCCTTCCCGGCCTCTTGCTCCAGGAAACCCAGCTGCTCCTCTCGGTCTCTGCGGACCCCTAGCCGTCAACCTTTGACCTTTCTCCCCCACCTCCAGCCCCCTCCCTTTCCGCAGCCCCTAATCTGCGCAATCCAGCCGCAGCCCTCCCGGAGCGTTTGGTTACTTTTTATTTCAAAGTGAAAGGAGCAGAGGTTTCCCTGCCGCACCAAGAACTTTCCCCAGACCCTCTTCTGCACTTTCCAGGGCTACCCCAGCCGAACTAAGCCCACTCCAGCACTCGGACCTTGACACTGAGCACTGAATTAGGGAGAGAACCCAAAAGCGATACCAGGTGGTTAGGTGTTGAGTGTTGGGAGCAAGTAGTAATTAACATTGAAACAAAAGGTAATTTCCACTTCTAGACTTTTCCTCGGTGTATTTTATTTCCCAAATCTATGCCGCGAACACTCTGAGCTTCACAATCGGGTTGAGGAATCTTCAGCCATCTGCTCCCCTCTTTCCTCGCCCTACCTACCCCAAGTCACTAATAAATACTCCACCTCCCTCTCTGCGTCCCTCCAGTTCAAGAATAACCCCAGCCCAAGGGGGCAGGATTGCCAGTCTTTGACCGCGCTTCCGGGGTCTATAGTTGAGCTCAGTTTGAAACGAGGTATTACAAGATGTCAGCGTTAGGAACCGTTTATATCACCATAGACACTTTCAGATTCTCAGCCCCCCTCTTCCTTTCCTCTTTTTGTTGGTCGTCTCCACCGGGGCTATTTAACAAAGGTAGTCTGTTAACTAACATTTTTGTTTAACTCAGCAACTCCTTTCCAAAACAAACTTAAACCTGATACCAATGTCTGTCATTTTGTGTGAGTTGGGAGGTGATATTGGTCGTGATGTGTGTGTGTTGGGGGGGGGGGTGGTGTATGTGTTGTAAGGCAGAGACATGAAGTTGACAGTGAATCGAAAAGTGCAGGGCTTATTTGGGAAGGTGTCATGAACACATTATATTTACAGTGAAATAATTCAAGAAATAGTGTGGGAGAGCACCAAATCTCATTACTACGGAAAAAATACATTTTCTTGAGAATTAACAAGGGGGATTGGATTTTAAATATGACCTAATATCCAGAATGGACACTCTTCTTGATGGCGAGAGTGAGCTAGATGAAATAAAATTCAAAAAGGAAAGTTATTTTGAGGGTGTACCGTGTGTGTAGTACATACTTGTGGGCAGTTAAATCCCTCCTTTGCTGATTCCCTCCCCTCCCCCAACCTGGCTCTTATCTCCTTTGTGGTCTTCTTTTTTCAATCATAAAAATACCCCTTCTAGTTCCAGGTCTTTATCATGTACATGCATATCCTTGTATATTTCTCTTTCTAGACCTAAGTTCTTTTTTGCTTTGGAGTAAATCTATTTTACTTTCCCTAGACCCCCCCAGAGCCTCTAACCTGATTTTGTTTTGCCTTTTTGGGGGGGAGGGGAGAGGAGGGGGTAGTTCATTATGTAAAGTTAGAACATGGTAAGGTAAGGAATGGGGAGGAGGGAGGAGTTATAGAGGGTCTAAGAAGGGATGAATTAAGATGGGGGGAGGAAAAGGGGGAAGGAAAAGAGAAAAGTCAGAAGCCCTCTGGCCTTTCAGAGGTCAGGGCTCAGACAGTGCTTTGACCTCCTTTCCCTCTAGGCAACCAGCCCAGTGTTTATAAACAAAATCAAGCGGTACTCTCCCCAAACAAAAGCACTTCACTAACTTCACAAGCACTTCCTGAGCTCTTATGCAAATTAATGAGGACTCCTTATCATGACAGTGTGCCCCCTCCCCCAGCACATATACGAACACACCACCCAAACCTAGGATCACAAGCGCCCCTGCTCAAAACACATATTTTCAGCAAGAGTGTCCAAAGAACAGATTACATTCTGTCTGGAGAAGAGCTCTGAGAGAGAACGATACAGATGGGGAAAGGTAGACAAGTAGAGGGGGGAAAAGTAATAATAACTGATTTCATTGAATAGAAAATAGAGTTATGATCCTTTTTAACCTAAAATAGCTATATCAAGTTAATGAAATGCTGTATAGAAAACATAGTAGACTCCAGCCATGGAATAGAATTACTTTAAAACAGAACATTACATTCATCCGAATATCCACATTTCCAAGACAAAAGTACAGATCTTATAGTGAAAAGCCACCACCTCTGAGTGCAACATCCCTAAATATTAGACACAAAAGCACCATTAAAGCTAACAGCAAACAAACAACCCATCTGATCTAAGTTACAAAATGTATGATTAAATCCTTCTTTAATTACAAAAGGCAGCTAGAAAACATTTAAATAATTCAAAGGTTTTGAAACAAATGTTTGCCAAGGTACAGAAATGATAGCTTTATATCATATTGTACCCAAAACTCCATTTCAGGACTAAATTACAAGACAGGCAAAGAAAAAGGTGAAGGCAAAAAAATAAAAGAGGAAATGATTTTCAAACTTCTGCATTAAAATGACTATCAGTGAAAGTCTAAGAGAAAAAGGTTAAAGAAAATATACCTCAGAGCAAAAAGATCATCTCCTTTTCTTCTTTGTCTATCAGTCCCCTGTTAAAGCATATGGAAAATGTTTTCAAAATGCCCAGATTTGGCACATTGTCATTGCAAAGAGAGGAGCGCAGTGATGCTGTTAGAGAAAATGGGAAATAAATTCAGGATTGGGTGCTGCCTCCTTCAATGCGGATTTATCTAAGTTTAATTTAATATTCCGCAATCACTGAATGATCGCGTATAATTCACCAAGATTTTAAAGGGCTTTATTTAAATACCTTGAACAACAAGAGAATGAAATTTAACCATTGCGACCATTGCTTATATATTTTTTATTTTCTTATTAGAAGAACTTTAAGTGGAAATTTCTATTAATAAAAGGAAAAACGGCAAAGATTTGGGATTTTAAAAGGGAGAATGTTAAAGGAAAACATTAGCTTTATTAAAATCATTCTGAACATAAAATCAAAAAGCACAAAATGGTTGTTTGTAAAACACTAAACCTTTAATCGATTTTATTGGCATTCCGATCGATTAGATAAACGGAAATCTATAGCAAACATCAAAGCATTTAAAACATTTTCTCTATCTCATTTATAAACAAAACTTTTCCTTTCAGCAGAAAAAAATGATTATCAAACGACTAACAGGAAATTCTTCAGATATCAAATTACGATAATAAAATTATTTCCACATGGAAAGGGATAATGACAATGATGATAGTAATTACAATAATGAATAATTCAACAACCCTTTGACATGTATGGAAGAACCTCTAGCAGAAACGATTCTAGCAGAGGGACTACTTTAAAATAAATACTTCATTTTAAAAGAATATATATTTTAGTGACAACGTAAGGGTTAGGTGTGGCTGTCGGACTAATGCTAATTTCCGTGCAGTTGCAAACGAGTCAATTTATTTGCCGGCATTTTCTTTCTAGATTGAGTTACTTCTTATTAGCAAAAATTCATATGCAAATGTCAGTGGGTCTTATCAGGCTTATAAACTTGTGTCTAGACCTGTCTTCTACTTATTCTATAAAGTGGTTCCCAAATTAACGGGGTGTGGGGACACAACTATATTCCCTAAACCTGAACGTGATCACACATTCGATCTTTCAAGTGAAGGAATACAATTTCTTTGGAGATGTGGAAACTGCTATGTGGAGAAACGCAGCAATCAGAGCTTATGGCATTCTAGCTGCAGCAAGAGGAAGTGTTGTAACGGGCATTATGTTTATTTGTTAAAGAAAATCAATGGAAGGGGTTGTAAAGTAGTTAGTGAGGCGTGTGTTTGGGACTCGCGGTAAATCGTGACTCTGGCAGGCTCAGTGAACAGCTCTTCTCCTGGCCAGAAAAGTCCCTGCATCGCCCGGAGCCAGGACGCGGGCAGTCTGGCACCTGGCTTCCAGCTCGCGGGTGCGGTCCCGCGGTGCTCTCGTTCCCTGCCTAGGTCGTTACAATTATCTGCCCTTTCTGTCCTTGGTCCTAGCAGTTGTTCTTTCCAGTTTATCTTCCCACATCCTTCCCGAACACCACACACCCTTTTCCTCCTTTTCTCTATTGACTTGTCTTTCCCCCTTCTCCTTCTGCTACAGGTCTGAACTTCTGTACGTCTTTCCCTTCTATTGGAATCTCACTCTTCTAAACCTCTAAGTCTCTCCGGTGAATCGCTGAATATTTCTTTCCTACCCTCCCCCTCCTTCATTTCTCCCTCTTGCCATTTATTTAGCACCCGGGTCTTCTTACCCTCGCACTTCTATCCTCTCCTCCAGACATTCCAGAGAGTTCTCATCACACCAGAATGCACTTTTTCCCTCCTCCTCCTACTCCCCTTGGGTTGGGGAGTGAGGGGGGATTTCGAGTTGAACCCTCAGGGGTTTTATTCTATTCTTTTAACAGCTTTACTTTCCCTTTTCTTCTTTGCGTAACCTTCACCTACCTACTAATTTATAACAGAAGCGGTTTCTTTCCCTTTCATTTCCTAGTTTACAGTTTCCGTCTGGGGTTGTGCATTGCACATGCACTACTCCTGGCTCT
Source organism: Scalopus aquaticus (assembly GCA_004024925.1). Classification (NCBI taxonomy): domain Eukaryota; kingdom Metazoa; phylum Chordata; class Mammalia; order Eulipotyphla; family Talpidae; genus Scalopus; species Scalopus aquaticus. Next base: position 9,733 of record PVIJ01006115.1, read on the forward strand.
CCCCTCCTGGACCGCCCCCGCCGGCCCAGGCAACTATTTGCTTTTACTCGGTTGCCGTCTAATTGCACTTTCTCTTCTTGAATTAAGTTAGTTTTCAGAATTTAAAGTTCCCGGTGTAGTGCCTCTTTATTTGTCAAATTACTTTTATGCCCAAGTGAAGGCTGGAGTGTATGCATGGGGGGAAGAGTATCATCAACTTAAATCCCTTTTATCACCCTATTATTCTCAGTCCCACCACCCACTCCGGTAATGTCTTGTGTAAATAATAACGAATTCTGGAAGACTTTTCCTTTTAGTGCATTCAGATTGCTTATGAGTGATTCCTGAGCGGGTCTCAAACCCCTTCCTTGTCTCTTATGACTTCGAGGGGCCATTATTTCAACCATTCCCTCTTTCTTCTTCTTCTCTCTCTGGCAGCCCTGGCTGCAAGAGGGGAGCGCAGTCTAAAGACCTCGTCCTCTGCTTCTTGTTTCTAGCTGCTGCAGCTGCCGCTGAAATTTGCTGTGGCCGCTGCCACTTCCCGCTTTAATCCCAGACCTCCAGTCATTGGGCAGCTCCTCAGAGGCAAGAAGTCAACACCATGGCAACCCGACAAGCCTATCAAATCACCGGCTGGCGTGACAGCAGCAACACTGCAGGCAGGAGTGGGCTGGGCAGAAGAGCAGAGTGGCCACTACGCTCAGGTACACAGTGGACAGCAGCTGGCAGTCTCCACGTTTCAGTTACACAGATGTGCACCACTCTGTTCATACCCCTACCCTATGTACCCGAGTAGGTGAAAAGGAGGAGAAGAAGGAGGAGGAGGAGGCGAGAAGGGGAGAGAAGCAGCATTGGAAGAACAGCAAAGAGTTTCAAGCTAAATGGAATCAAAGTCCTAGATACTGTCCTATAAATGCCTTGTACCCCAGGAATCTATGAAACCAAGTCACATAGCTTCAGGATCAAATTTAAGGCATTTGCACAAAGGTGTGGGTTATTTTCACCAGTCTCATCACTCGTTTGAACAACATTCATGCAACATTCTTTTCTGGAGTTCCAGAAGGATTTAAAAAAGTGTTGCATTTTTCAACTTTTTTTCTGCAGTATTGGGTTCTGCAAAAAATATGGCTCAACCTTAATTTCAGCTATGCTAATTGACTGCCTTGAAATGACCTAAACTTTACCTAAAGTTACCTTTTTCTTCTTTTTTCATAAAATATGTGCTCTGTGTAATGTATGTTCTAGATCTTGATTTTATAAAGAGTTAGAAAGAGGCAATTAGGACATCTGTAAGTTGCTCTTGGGCCTACTCAGCCTTTTTATTTCCTCATTTTACTAAAGGAACCCCAAATCAGATAGATGAAAGAAGACGGAAGTTTCTCTAATATTTCAGAGCATCTTGTTAATTATCATAAGATAGGTTGAAATTTCATTTTTCTTTTTCTATGTTGAAGGCAAACAATGTTTTTGAGAATCATGCAACGAATTTCTTGTGAACTAAAATTTCATTTTGAAACATTTAGCAACTATTTATACAAGGAAAAAAGAATTCTATCATGATCACATGGTGCCCCTCTATCACTTATCTCATCATTGATTTCTAAATTTCAGAGCACACAGGTTTGTTGAGTTTGTATATGATAGAAAGAGAAATACATCTAATAATGACATTACTATCATATTGAGGAAATCTTGTCTTCTAAAATCTACCCTTAAATACTCCACACAACAAATTCACTGAATAAATTTTTTTACTTTGTTCTAAATTTTTTTATAAAGGAGTTCTTAGAATGTATTTAAATACTTGGCATGCATAAAATGCTAGAGATCTGGAAAGGTTTCTTACAACAGCAATATAAAACAGAGTAGGATAGTCAAATTTTGTAACTCTAAAGAGATATTTAATGAAATTTGAACTTCATTTCTTTAACTTTTCTATATTTCATTGTTGATGGATCTTAATATTAAAACAGTACATTTTCAAAATATAATTTATTACAGACCAAAAATGAGTATAACTGACACTAGAGAAACAGGTCATGATATCCTAAAGAAAACTTTCATATATAATGTGATTTTCCCTGCACTGAAACTCTCATAACATTCTATAACATTTTCTTATTCTGTGCCACTCTGCAGATTTGCTCAATGAAGAACCGCCAAGCACACAGAGTTGAAATTTGGTTATAGTTTAAAGGGCTACTTCAGTGTCAAATTATTGACATCTTTAAATATTTTTTACTAAATTACATTATATTTGGCAAACACTGAGTATCGATTATGAGAAATGTAAGAAGAAAAATAATACTCTAGATTTAAATTTAAATGTATATGCCTAATTTATTATTTCCCAGTATCAAACCTGTACATTTAAAATGTTTTTAAGGAGAAGTTAAATGAAGTATACAAAAATCTTTCAGTGTATTTTGGCTTAAATGAGAATAAACAAATATAGGAAATATAACATTTAACATTTTATTCTTATACTTAATGGTATAACCACAGTTACTGGAAAACTTTAAATACCATAGGATTTATACTATCCCTTGGGTGTGGTGTCTATATGCCAATCAAAGACATGAACAGATCCTGGCATTCAGATGTTCATCTATATGTAACAGTTCTAAGTTCAAAAATGTTAAATGAGGTAGTTAATATATTTATACATTACATTTATTACATTTAAATTAAAACAAATATCTCAATATTCTAGGAGAGGCTTTGAGTATTTTAGAAATTATTTTTGCTTTATCATAAGCTTGTCACATATAGATAAATTGAAAATTAAATCACTATTTGCATTAGTAATGCAGATATTTGTTTTCAGACATAAATCATGTCAGCATCTACCTTTAAACCTGCCCTAAGATTATACAACATGCGACCAACTCTTTAAATACAGATTTGTGTACATGTCACACACATGTTGCTGGTTAGCTCTACATTCAAATCTTGACATTTAAAGCTATTTTGTATATCTCTCAAATTTTCACAATAGATGCTATTGGAAGGAGGAAATTTCTCTTTTTTAGCTAACTGATAAGACAGTGAAATTAAATGTAGTTTAAAGACTAAATTAAAAAAAAAATCATTGCAAGGATGCCTTGCTCATTTCAGCAGAATGGATACCATCTCCATAGAGTTCATTCTTGACCTTACCTGAGTAAGTACTTTAAGTTAAAGTATGAGATGCACCTAGAGGGGTAATACATTGAGCTTAATAGGAAGACAGTTAATAACCTTTTTTCATCCTCGTGCACTATCAATCATGGCTGTCACCAGTCTGCTGAATCAAAGCAAAAGTGTTCTTCACAGATGACTGATTAGAAACGCAAAATCACAAGATCCATCTTCATGGTCACTTTTATTATAGTCATTTTTAAACTGACAGCAACCTGCTCAGTTTCAACACACTGGGCATCACAAATAGTGTCACTCAGTGCAGCTAAGCATGAGAAGAGGTTGGTTGAATTATACTTAAAAATAATTAGGCCCGCAACCCTTTGTGGAGCCAAGAAAAAGGTATTATTTCCTCTGTCACCCCACCTCCTTTCCTCCCTCCATAATGTGGCTTGATTTTATTGTATCATTAGTTTACCATCATGAGGGGAGGTAAGGCAGGGTAGGTTTTGGTTTATCCTGGTTAATTACTTAGGAACTAGGGAGAATTTCAGATAACTTTTCATCTACAGTTTGTCCCCAACAAACAAAAACATTACTAACCTCATAGATTTTCATATAGAAAGATGTTTTTTAACTGAAAGTTTCAGTAATCTAGGTTGTCAGATATTAGTAATGATACTCAATATATGGTGCTCTTCTCCATGGAAAGCATTTAATAACATTACTGGAATGCTGTAGCATTAGAATAACTAAGTTTGTAATTATTTAAATGTATAATCTTAAGGGTGGTCAAGATATTAACTATTAGGTAGTCATGCAAATTCTTGAAATGCAGCCCTCAAATATTGATACAATGAAAAACTGCAAACCAATAAGTGTGTGTTTGTGTGTGTGTGTATAAATCATTAACTTAAAGGGTTTGAGATAGTTTTGTCTGACCCAAATGAGAGGTAACTTTGCCTTTACCTCGGATTTTGATCTTTAGGCTACAAAGATAACTTCTCCAGATTTATTTCATGATGTTTTTATACATGTCTTTGAATATTTTGTAATACTATAAGGGTCAGTAATAAAACTTTTTTCATGAGAAATTGTTTTCATAGAAAAATTTCAAGATACGTTGTGATTTTCATACCCCTTTACGGGCTTCTTATTTTATATTTCAGAAAGGACAACCCAACTAGATTTAAATTTTAATTTAATTATTTTAACCAAAGTGCTCTTTTAAATTTCCATTCTTTCTTTTCTAATTCATTTTCCTTTCATCCTAAATATTCATGCTCTTGTTAGCAGTTGAACACATGTACTTGGGGTGGGGGACGAAGACAAGAGGAGAAAAATTATCAATGGTATTTCTTTATATAACACAATGCCATTACATTCATTTTCAAACATGTTAAAATTTTACCTTTAATGCTTCTGTGAAGCTGCCAATTCTTCTTCTTCATCTATACTCATAAACACACACACAAACACACACACACAAACATACACACCTTTATCGCTTTATTCCTAATTATCAGAATGTTTTTCTTATTTGTACAATATACAAAGATAGAGAGGATATATCCATACTTATACAGAATATAGAGCTATATATACATACATATCTATATTTTCCACAAGTGGAAATAGATTGCATAAATGTACTCTATGCATAAGAAGATCAATAGTAATTTCCTTTACTATTTTACTCTGTCTCTCTATATGTTTTCTATAAATATCTGGACTTAAAATGAAGAGATTACAAACTCTATACCAATTAGCTAATCTTGTTTGATTTTATATTTTTAGGGGAGTGAAATTGTCTTAGAATTTGTAGAGATATATGTGTTAGTTGATGTTTTAAAGTACTTCCACTTAATAAAATATTATAATGACAATACTTATTATAGTATATACTTATATTAAGTATAATGGCAATACTTAATAAAATATTAATAATGACAACACTGAACAATATTGATATATTGCTAAATATATCAATTAGGAAGAAATGAAATGCTTAAGTATTTAAAAAATTACATTGTCACATAGATGACAACATAGTAACCACATTGTTATTTTCCTTTTTAATTTGTTTCAGTGCTAAAAACACAACTTCTCCAGACAAAATTGTGTGTGTTCTTAGTTTGGATAAGTTTATACTATCAGCTGGTAATATCCCATAGAATTAAGTATTGTTACTTTTAAAGTTTATTTTTGCTGTAGAATATTCTTTCTCACTAAGTTATGCTAGTCACAATATTTACAAAAATATTTATTTGAAATATCTGGACTTTTATATCACCTTTTGCTACTAAAACTAATTCAATGAAATGATAAAAATATTTTGGCATCATCTGGTAATATATGCAGGTTGTCACTATAAATTTAAAATATTACTCTAATATGCATCATCAATATAAAAATTAAATGTTTTATAAAAATTATAATGAGATTATGTTTTCCTCTATATATAGATCTTAATAAACTAAGCAAATATAATTGTCCTTTATATTTTAGAGATTTAATCAAAACAAACCTACCTTTTTAAAAACATAAGGTTTTTTTAAGTTACTATGGAATATCATTGTTTGAGAATTTTGTTTTGACACATGTAAAGCATTTACTTATCTTTAAGCCTTTAGGGTTAATTAGAAAGTTTTTTAGAAAGAAAATATCAGCATCTTTATTTATCTGAAACATTTATCAGACTATCTTGCTGCTATTCTAAAAACCTATCAGTTTGTGTGCATTGTTTGTGCTTACATTTGCTTCATTGAGAATGTTCTTATGTTTAAGTGAATATATAAAACATATAATTTGATTTAAGATAAGACTATCATATGATAAATGGGCTAGTATGAAACTTATAATAATTTAGTTGATAGAGATGTACTTAATATATAAATACACATTAATCAAAGAATACTTTAAAAAAGATTTATGATATCTGTGCGTTTCAGTTTGGGTTGAAATTGAGAGTTGTGCATCGCATACTATACACACACACACACACACATATACATGCAAACATATACAAATTTATTAGAAATACTACCATAATTATATTAGTGGCTTCTTCAAATGGTAAAATGCTATCACAAATATTACAATGATCCTTGCCATACTTGCATTTATGCAGCCTGAATATGCAGTTATGCCATTTCTCTTTTTCCAGGGGTTTGATTTTCCCTTGGCGCTGGGATTGTTCTTTGTTGGATCTTTGTGATAAGAAAAAAAAAAAAACTGTTATATGAGTGTCGGTTCGCAATTCATGTGTGAGAAGATGTACGGTCGGGATAGACTGGCCATCTAGCTCTTCTTTCCTACCTGGGCTTCAGAGCTTCACTCCCAACTAGTGATATTTATACAGAAAAGAAAAGAAAGCAAAGGTCATACCAAAGCCACTTCTAACATTTTTGGACTTAAAAGAGAAAATATCAAAATATTTATAATAATTTGCTATGTGATTTTATTTTCATGGCTTTCCTATATTAGTTTTAAAGTGCTGTTATTATTTACCATCACTCATTGAAAATTATTGACTCTTACCTTTTACTTTAAAAAGGATATACTGCCCTTACAAATCTGAAGATATTATTTTCTCAAGCATTTAAATTCCCCAAGTCTTTCTGTCAGTCACTGATGCTAGAGGATGCATTTTATAACAAATAGACTATTTTGATCGGTGTGCTTTATTCTCACCTTTTCCGTTTACAAAGAAAAATGCAAATGGTTAAAGTGACAACTTTTCAACATGCACTTTGAGATGTTAGTGATGTTTTTAAGTAAAAAACTATGAATAATATGATATGAAGATCTCTTTTTTGATAGCTAGAGCTTTTATATGTAAACCTTACTTATGTATTACACAACCATTGAAGAATTTTAATGTATTGCAGTTCACTTTGCAATATTTGCACAAACATTCAGAGTAGTATTATGTTGCTTATTTATTTCATTATATTATATTTCACATTTAGATTTCATTTGAATTTTCCTGTTTGCAACATTTGGATATCATCTCATTAACTATCATAAACCAGTAGTTTAAGGAGGGGTAATTCTGAAATGTAAACACTTCTAGAATTTTACAGCAATGTCATGGAAGGGAAAAGATGGGACAAGGGATACTTTGCCCCAAACATTTCCCTGTTATGATTATAAGAAAAGATCAGATGCTGTGGCAATTTTTTTCATATGTGATCTTTCTTTAGAATTATTTTCAAAGTCAACTGTCCTTAGACCTTATTTTCATCTCCAAAAAGCATTAAGTTTTGCTGCTTTGTAAAATATTTCTTCATAACATATCTTAGTTTAATTCACTTTTAGCAAAAGAAACGCCCAAGCTCAATCTGGAGACCTCCTTCCAACATAATTTAGCTGGACCTTTTCTTAGTAAAGGTTTTCTGGTTTTCATTTTCACTTCATATTCTCAAATAAAAGATCCTTTGTTGTCTACCATTTGATTGGACTTAATGAAAAACACTCCATTTTAACTTAACAGTATTTCCTTTTGAATTTATTATATTTAAGAACACTGTCAAAAATCAAACATTTAATCTCAGGTTTTTATATTTCAAAATATATTACTATCACATGGCTCAGTGAGGTGATGTAAAAAGTAAACTGAAAAGATTTCAAAAAGAAAAGCAAAAGCGAAAAAACTCGGCTTCATTTTAATATGAACCTAAATACTATAGCTAATGTGCAGATTGGGTACGGCAGCTGACTGTAAAGACTAACATGTGACAGGGTGCCAACAGCGGAATTGTGCAGTATTGACTAAATGAGGTTCCCTGATTTGTATTGAGGCTAATATCTTCTTTAAACAATTCCGTGTAAATTGTGCGTATAAAGTCATTGGAAGCTATTTCTCAGGACAGCCTCGCTGGCTAGCTACCTGCTGGAGTGAGGAAGATAATCAATAGGAAGAAATAGAGCTGAGCATGAGCCTGGGAAGCTTCAGAGCAGTTAATGCTGATAAAAGTAGATGATGTCAATATTTGGGAATAGCACAACTCTAGGATAATAGACAAAAGAGAAGTGCATATGTTGCAGAGTGTTCAAACAGGGGCAAAATTAAAGCCTAAGTGGAAGATGATGCCCTAGGCTGCAAAAGACATTATTTATCAGAGGAATTGTTAAATTTCTCCTGAAATCCAAACACAAGATGTTATATGAAAAAAAGGGCCCTAACTTCCATCAGAAGCTTAAATACCCATTCCATTTTATTGGTCAATTGATTTCTGCTGATGATTCATCTAGGAGAGACTAGACTCAAACATTTGGCAAATAGACATTTTTATATATGTAATAATATCCATTTCATTTTTAATTTTTCTAACTTAATTTACTTTCTAAATTCTCTAAGTTGTTTCCCAGATATAAAAAACAAATAACATGCAAAAGATAAAATGAGAATAGATATCAAAAGATGACATGGAAGATATGAACAAGTCTAATTACCTTTGCATATACTTATGATTATAGTAGACACTTTATTTTCCGAGGGTAGTAGACTTATTGTGAGTAAGGTAATGGTATATTTTTACTAATTTAGTACTGAAAATCATTTTTTCTCTGGCTGTCAGGCGATGAAATTTTGTTCTTCTGTGCTGATCTTTCTGTTGATGTATTATGACATAGTCTGTCAACATGAACAGATATGTGAAAGGAGATTGGGTGGCTGAGATGTACAACCTACAAAGAATTCTTCTTGAATTTTAAGTGTGTTATCATGTTTGGGTACAACAAGTAAGATTGTGCTTATTTAAAAATGCTGTATTTTCATATAATTTAAGACCAAGTCAAACACGTGGACTGTGTCAAGTTTCTAAACCTGAAAAACAAAGCCAAATCCAAAATACCTATTTCAAAATATCTTTCAAAAAGCTCTTTCGCATTATAAGTTGATTTCTAAAAAAAAAAAAAAAAAAAAAAAAAAAAAAAAAAAAAAAAAAAAAAAAAAAAAAAAAAAAAAAAAAAAAAAAAAAAAAAAGAAAGAAAGAAAAAAAATCACCATTTGCAAAATACAAAAGTTTCTGGACAATGAGGTGAAATCAATTCATGCACATGTGATTATTAAACATAGCTATTTTCTCCCAAATTAAATAATCTCACAACTGTTACATGCTTTTATTGTTTGGTCTTATATATCTGGATTATATCAAGCACATGACTCTGAGGTTAGGTAAGACAGCCAAGCCTGATAGTTTTTACTTAAAGCTAAAGAAATGTTATTAGAAAAGCAGTATATTAATTTAGGACCTAACATTTTAAACACTCTTTTTAGCCATAAAAATATAGAAATGAATCTTACCTCTGCTTTTCATTTTGTGCTTACATTTTGGAAATAACTATTTATTTTGAAAATCTTTACCAAAAGTCTTCTCATCTTTACCAAATTGCACATTGTAGTTATTAATGTAAGACACTAGATTAAAATTAAAATAATTTCATAATGCAAATACATGATATTTGTAAGCTTTCTTAAAAATAAAAAATTGCCTTTAAAAATTGCCAGTGTGTTGCCAAATGTCCCACCTTTTTATCTCAAATGCAGAGAAGTAAAAGATCCTCAGTTATTATTGAATTCTAAAGAAGACTTCATTTCAAATAAAGTTTGAATTTTGATTTAGAGACAGAAAAAAAATCTTTTAAGATCTATACTCCAACTAATTTGTTAATCTTGTGCCACTTTCAGCATTTGTCACACATATAGACCAGGAAATTGGCTCCATCTCATTCTAGCTCTGTATTGAATTAAAAACCTCTACTGCAAAGAAGAGCATGATGTGGGGAAAGAATAAATTTAGTTCTTTCTTTAGTAATGCACATATATTTCCATACATTTCACATCCTAAGGGAGCCTATGAATGCATTCAATAAATACAAAACTATAAAGTACAATTCCAGAAAAGGGAAAGGTTTAAATTTTTTTCTGATTTTAATATACCACCTTAAGTTTGAAGACTGAAAATTAAATAGCATACAATTTATTTTATCTTTATTTTTTAACAGACACCTTGAGTATTAGGAATAAATCTAAAATAATGAAGCTTAGTTACTCCTTCCACTTGCATAATGTTAGCAGGTTTAGATCAAAGCAAATTAAATATCAGCTTTGGCAAATTGAGAAAAATGTTTTATGCCATTTGAATCTACAATTCACCAAAGTCCACCTTGGCTAATTTAGTAGACACTGTATGCAAACCACATATGGGTGTGTATACATTAATAGGAGTGTCCATTTCTATTTCTTGTTTCTAGGCTAACAGAAAAGGTGGTTTTCAATAAAGTGTGTTAATAAAGGGGTAGCTTTTAAGCACAATGGGTGCATTTCTATTAAGACTGTTAAAATGAAATATTCCCCACAGGTGAAAGAGATTACTGACTCTGATAGAGAATTGCAGTATGTATAGTTCACTATACTTTCAAGTATTTGAATCTGTACTGTGTTCTGAGGAGACAGTGCAGTGTGGTAGATTTATGATGGCCTCACGGAAACAGAGCTAGCAAAGATTATGGCATACTTGTTTAGAAAAACGGTGAACTGAAGTTTCCTGATTTACACTGACATGTATCTCGATGAAACCATAGTTTGCAAATTGCCTCGAGGAGTAATCTTTTATTAAGTGTTTGATAGGTACTGAAATGTACATATCTATTTTAAAACATCAAAAATGCTGATAATACTTTTGCAAGGATTCTTTTCACATCTTGAGGTTAAAAATATTTTTACTTCTATATTTCTATTTTTCTAAATCTCAAAACTAAGTGTGAGATATGAAAAAAATGACAAGAAATACATAATACTTAAAATCTAAAAGATGTGATAATATTTTAAAAAATGGAAAAATTTTACAGTGAACCTGTATATTAAGCAAGAGGTTCATAACCTGTTTTTTTCTTTGTATTTATGTTCTTATTCAAGGACAAAGACATAGCCTTAAATACTTTGTCTAAATTGATGCAGTTAAACCTGTTATTCTTTGATTCCTTTTTTAAAGTGTCTAATCAGCTTGGTATTTATTTGAAGGATGTGTCTGTTTGTCTCTTATTTTATAAGGCCAGTGTAGATGCTCCCTGACTACATCCAGAACTAAAATCGTGAGTAGATATTTTTATAGACTGGGAAATTTTATATGGGAAATCTTATCTGTGGATGATCAGAATGACAGCATGCATGACACAAACTTTAATCATACTGCTATGCATTTCCAATTCCTGTGACCCTTATTTTCTGCCACCCTCTTTTTATTTTTTATATTTCATAGTGTTATCATTCATATTTAGGAGAACCACTATTTTTTTTTCAAAATTCCACAGTACCAATTTATATGTTCCTACTTAATCTGACAAATAAATGTTTGAGAAAAGGCATGAGTGTTGTACATAACTTTAAAATTGCTAGAATCACACCTCCTTTCAAATCCTCATTTTATTGGTTCAATTATGCTTGTATTTTACAGTTTAGGAGTTTGGATGCTTACTGTTGGTATTGTGGGTATTGTGTAAAGAGGGTGTTCCTGGAAGTCACACTTATGAATTATTAGGTGCCCCAACTGCTTCAGGGCATAAAATTTCTCTAACAAATAGCAGCTGACAGATTGGGAGAATCTGGCTCAAAGTGTCAGATAACTTTAAACTGTAATGTAAGTTTTGAACGTTTTAGCCTCTTTTCTTAGGGGTTTAGTAAAAACAAATGGAGTGGGTAGGGAGCACATATTTTCACCATTGGTTAACCTTTTCATCACAACCAAGGGTACCTTTTCTAAACAAGTTAGGATAAGAAATGTGTAGCATGAGATTTACCTTCTTAACACAGTTTTAAGCACATAGGATAGTATCACCAACTATCGGCACACTATCGTAAGATGGCTAGAAATGTTTCATCCTATATCACTAAATCTTTATACCTATTGAACATCTCTCATTTCTCCCTCCCAACAGGCCTGGGAACCACCATTTCACTCTGTTTCTAAGGGTTTGGTTTTTAGATAGCCCAGGTAAGTGGAGTCACACAGCACTCATCCTTCTATCTGATTTCACTTATTATAAATATCCTCAAGGTGCATCAGGATACCTTCCTGTGTTTAGTCATTATCCTCCCCTGTGTTAAAAGATTACAGAGAAGGGCCCCAGCTGAAATGTCGGACATGAAATGAAACAGTTCATCTACTAGATTACAGATAAGTGGTGGCCAGAACAGAAAACTGACTAATTCTTATATATACATTGAAGTTTTTAACTATCTTTTTAGTCATCACTATCGGGAAGCAACATTAATGTTAATGGAGCATTCCCTCTGTGCCAGGTATGCGATAAGGGCTTCCTTGCTCTGTCACATTCAGCCACGCAGTTCCCCCCGCCCCCATCCCCTACCGTCACTATTATTGCTCCCACTTTACAGATGAAGGAAACGGAAATGGAGAGAAGTAACTCGTCCAAGTTTATAAAGCCGGTAAGTGCTGGAGACAGGTCTCATTCTTCCCTTTGAGCACTGTCTTTTGGATTTTCTTAGTCACTTAGTAAGAAGTGTTCTTTTCTTTGAATCCAAGGGAGTCTTAACAATGGAGAAAAAAACAGCCCTTTGTTCTCCTCTTCCAGGTAGTAAATGTGAAAGTACCCTGGGGCACTTGGCTGATTTTGCCTGGTTATTTTTTTCTGAAGAAGGGGAAACTATGGGTGTTAGATGTGCAGCTCAGGGTGTGAATGTCAGAATCTGGATGCTCAGGTTTAATCGTTGAGGTTCTTGTTTTGGTGGTATGGTGTTTGGACACCACACATTCTCAGTGACATGAGTTTGTTTATAGGTTTGAAAAAGATGCACAAATTTAGTAAAATACATTCTATGTGAAAGTATGTCTTGAATTATCAATATATATTTTTGTCACACTAATAGGAGTTATTGATGGTGTGCTCCTTTCTAAGACTAGTCTTTAATTATGTTTTTTTTTCCCCATTACATCCCATTGTAGAAGAGCTGGTATAAATCTATGGTACCGTGGGAGAATTCACTGTTTTACTCCCTAAAAAGGATTCAGTGCTGAACTTTTATATTCTCAGCAATATTGTTTTTATTATATCTGTTGCACTCACTTACATAAAAAAGATGTTCACTAAAAATCCCTTGTTTTATTTACCCATAATATTTGCAGATGTGAAAATTGACTACACCTCTCAAACCAAATCCTATTATAGGAATGTATCCTCTCAAAGTAAATACATATTTTGCTTCTTAAAAAAATATAGAATTTACTTATGTGTAGGGAATACCTTATAAATAGGAGGTTCTCAGGAAGTATCACTCAAATAAATAGATTTTAAAACATGACGTAAAGGTTTCAGAAGTTTTTGATGCCAACATTGGTCAATAAGATTTGTTAAGTTAAAAATAACTTTGTCTTCAGGCTGTCATGAGTTCAATCTTACAGGGAGCTAACCCCCCTGGCACAGAAGACCTCTCCTTTCTTGCCCACTGTTCTCCTCAGCAGTATATTTCAGTGTGTCTGCTTGTTCTGCTCCCCACTGTGTCTCTGGTGAATCCTCTCTCTTCGTACACATCCTGCCTACACCCCAGCACTTGTATGCATGAATAAATGAAAATAAATCTTTTAAAAAAATAACTATTTTCTTTTTTCTCTTGTAAGCTGCTAGGAGGATGGGAGGTAGGAAAATGCAGTTTGCTGACACCTATAACGATGGAAATAAAGGATGTCAGGGAGATGCACAATTACTATTACTAAGGGTGTTGTGACCCCAGACGAGTTATTAAACTTTTCAAATGTAATTTTACTTTTTCTATAAAGTAGGTATTATAACAACAGGGGAGACACCTCAAGGAATGGTTTTTAAATATTCTGTGAAATCACACAAGACCTGGCACCTAGGTAAGTACTCAGTAAACATTATCTACCACTATCAATTTATAGGCTATGACTCTAAGTATATATTGGCTTGATGTTTGAAAAGTTCTACTTTTGGCATATACGCTAATGAATGATATTTCAGATCAAACATTATTTCATTCTGAGGAATCTCTTAAGAATCAAAGTAGACTCAAATTACGAGAGTATAATCTTCAAAAACAGATAATTTAAAATACTATGGTCATATAAACTTGTGGACTTCAAAAACATTAAATTTTAATAATCTGGTTTCATGTGTTGTAGAAATAATTTATAAATAAAATTGAAAATAAAGTAGAATTTCCCTTCAGAGTCGGTATGGATTCATATATTTGAATCATGCTGTACAGTGGTATATAAGATATTGTCTTTATCGCTTAGAAATTTACAATCTTATGGAATATTTAGTGATGATGTGAAAGAACTGGAGAAAATATTAATTCTATGAAAAGAATTTGAAGGTGTAAAGCCAGGCATCTAACTTATGCTGAAGACTGCTGAGAAAGCAATGTTTTTTTTCAAATCTTTGAAAGCACTGCATTTGTTACTGTGTCTGTGAGTATGTGTGTATATATGTATGTGTGTGTGTTCCTGAATGAGGAAAGAAAAGAAAAAAGCCCGCTTTTATTACAGTTTTCATTGCCTTGTTTATAGGAAGAGAAATAGTGTTTTCTTTCTCACTCTTAAGTGAAGATGGTTTCCCCAAAGGAACAATCACGTGCATGCATAAACTGACATGGAAGCCTTATACAACACTGCCACATAAACATTGGAATTGTTTATAAATAGCAAAATCTCTTCAACAGAAGAAGTCATATTTATTTATTTTATTATTTATATCTTTTACATTATTGTGTATTCCCCGTAGGTTTCCCACCACCAATTCACCTGTGAACCATCACCATAGTCCCTTGAGCTCTTTTCTTCCCCATTTTGATCCCTTATCCTCCCCCTCCCTCATAGAATGTCTCTTATTTATGATTGCCTGCTAGTTGGTTGTTGTTGTTATTTTCCCCTCCTGGTCTCTTATTTGGATCCCCTATATTCCTCCTATAAGTGAAACCATTCAATATTTTTAGAAGTCATATGTATGATAAGTTTTCCACGTTCTTTCACTTTCAAGTTTTGTGCTTCCTTTCAAAGTTTGCTGGCCAATGCCACACATAATTTTAGAAAAGGAAAGGTAAAAATATTTCCTTTTAACACTGACAGGAATAACAAGTCTTTTGACTTGGGCGACTGGTGTGTGACCACAAGCACCCTTTCTGTTGACAGTTACAAGTGAAGTATAGATTCTTTGATGGACTGTGTGCACAATCCAAATAAGACAGGGTGGTTAGAATGATTGCGCAGAAAAAGTGTACCTGTTAAGGACACAGAATAACCATCCTGCTGGACTTGGGGCAAAATATATTTCACTCATGAATGAAATGCGTAAGATGCAAAATGAACTTACTTCCCACATCACTTCATCTTATATATCAGTATTTTGGATTTTCTAACTGTCAGAGACAAAAAGCAAAGTTATTTTGGATTGTTATTGTTTATTATTATTAAATCCAGTTGTCATAGTCTTTAACTTGTATCCAGAAAATTCTTTTTGTTTTCAAAGAGCATTATTTTTAGGCACTATGTAAGTTTTATTTTCTATTTGATATTAATGGTAAAACATGTCTGACTGCCACCTGTTATCACAAGTGACATATGATGGAAATGCTGGTATTTGAGCTTACACTGATACTCTATATGCCAATGCACATAGGCACTGAGTACATCTATAATGTTGACTTCCTAATACTGAACTGGAGCTCCCTAAATGTAAGTTGATTATCAAACTAAGGTAGTATATATATATTTTTTAAAAGTTTATTTATTTATGCATACAAACTGGGGTGTAGGCCAGAGTTGTGGGGGATGAGAAGATTCACCAGACAGAATGGGGAGCAGAACAGTCAGATTGACTGAAATACACTGCTGAGGGGAGCAGCAGGCAAGGCAGGAGAGGTCTGCTGCGCCATGTGGGAAGCTCCCTGGCTGGGGATTGAACTCGTGCTGCAGTGGCTTTGGATAGCTTCATAGTACTGAGACTTAACCCATTTCGCCACTAGGGAGGCCCAAGGTAGTATATTTTGCAAATCTTTTGAAAATCATTTGTTTCTAACCTAAAAGTCCAATATTAAAGTATACTAACATACTAATAAGAGAAAGGAAAACAACTAACGAGGAAAAAGACATGAAGAACATGAACAATGCTTTGTTAATCTACTTAGTCTTTTCGTTAGCAGTTTTACTCAATCATATAATTAACATATCCCTTATGCCCACAGGGTGTGTGAAAACTAGAGATACAGAAGTAGGAAAAGTCTGGAATTCCTACCAATTAAATGGCATGCAGATGAACATTTAAAACTGGTACAATAGTATTAGTTAAACTGAGTAGATGGGATTTTCCCATTAATTTCTCTTTCTGATCTTTGTTAGTATATGAAAACACAACACATTTTTTTTATAATTTTTTTTATTATTATTCATCTTTTACATTATTTTGTATTCCCCGTCGGTTAATCACCAGATTCACCTGTGAACCATCACCATAGTCTGTTGTATTCTTTTCTCCCCCGTTTTGAGCCCTTATCCTCCCCCTCCCTTGCTGAATGTCTCTTTCTTATTTGGTTCCTCTATATTCCTGTATAAGTGAAATCATTTGATATTTTTCTCTTCCTTTCTGGCTATTTCTCTGAGCATAATCCCTTCTAGCTCTATCCATGTTGCTGCAAATTGCATGTGTTTATTATTTTTGAATGCTGAATAGTATTGCATTGTGTATATGTCCACATCTTCTTGATCCAATCATCCATTTTTGCGCATCTTGGTTGTTTCCATATCTTAGCTATTGTAAACAATGCTGCAATAAACATATGGGTGAATGTATCTTTTTGGATTAATGTTTTTGTGTCCTTTAGGTAGATTCCCAGAAGAAAACACATTTTTGCATTTATTATTTCTAACTATTTTGTGGAGTCTTTAGAGTTTATTATGTATGTCATCAGTAAGTGACAGTTTTACTTCCTTCTTTCTGATTTGGATATCTTTTATTTCTTTTTCTTACCTAATTGTTCTGAATTTAGAACTTTGACTAGTAAGCAGGAATCATAATGACTTTTGGAGAAAGCTGTGGAAGGGTTGTTAGCAGGCATCCTTTTCCTATTACAATTTTCTGCAGGGCCCAGTGGTTTGTAGGGTAAGTGCATATATTTGAGTGCTGCTATCAGTTTTTGTCTTGATTTCCAATTTTCTTTTCATCCCAGTTAAAATCTCTGATATCCTTTGCCTCCTTGAGTCTAAACATGAAGCCATCTTGTCAGAGACCTGGTTATCAGTAACATTTTTCATATCATTTATTACACCACATATTTACTTTGGGTGAAGCACTGGGTTGCATATTTTACATATGTATTATTTTATGTCCTACCTAGAACAAACCTGAAGGGTGCATACTATTCTGATTTCCACCTAATTTTTACTAGAATTCTGTTTCCCATATCCCTCAGAACTTGAATTTTGCTCTGTGTGAATAACTTTCCAGTTGAATCTCTGCAACTTCATTGAACTCCAGAACCTGCATTCCTCATTAGATTCCATCTGATGGTGTTGCCAGTTGACTGACTCAATGAGTTTTGGATCAACTGGTATTCTCTCTATGGGCAGCATCTGGATAGAGGTCAGGTAACTCTTAGCCACACCCTACCCCTGATCCAGATTGGATAGTGTCTGTAATCTCCTCTTTTGCTTAATCTATCCATTTGTTCATTCACTTATTTAATAAGTTCTCAAAGATAAGCAAAAATAATTCTAATCATGTTTTCAAAGACTAGTAAAGAGACAGTCATTAAATTTGGTGCTGGTACTAACATTGAAAAATGTTATCCCTTACTAGTGGTCATAGCCATGTACTGGTCAAAATAATTACTAGTTGGTTGCACATCTGTTGTTCCCATAAACCTGTGAATTTATCTGGTTAAAATTTAAATATGTAACAATGTGTCATAAATCTCAATAAATAATCATTCATGAAGATTACCAAAGGAAAACCACATAGGAAGAGGTAGGAAAAAATTAACAGCAAGAGAAAGGGAATGAGACCATGTTTCAATTTTAAGCTATATTATATGTTAACTGAATATCTTGGGAAGCTTATTCAATCTGAGAACTTTTTTCTTTATGTGTTTTATATGTATATATTATAGTTTCAACATGTTCATAGATTCAACAGAACAATACATAAAAAAGACAGTATGAATTCAAGCACACAGTAGATTTGATCAGGCAATAGATGAAAGTTTCAGTGGAACAATTAATGAATGACATTTATTTACAAAGTATGGACAAAGTTAAGAGAAACCCACAAGGAGGGGGCTGCTACTTAGTCCCAAAAGAACAAAGGGATCGAGGAGTAACTGGATTGTTGAAAAGTATTTCAAACGATAGAATAGAGCTGTGGTACAGAGAATCTAGCTTAGGAAGAATGAGCAGCAACTTCAAACTCTTGTGCTTTTGACAAGGAGGTATTCACTATATTCTATATCTATAAAGTCTTTAAAAGTAGAGCAAAGTTTTGAGTTGGAACTAGAACATAAATTCAATCCTACATTTGATGAAAATACACTTGGTGCACCATCCATGTTGTTGGAGAATGTAAGTTGAGGTATCTTAGCTTTCTAGGATGGTTCCAAAATTAAGATTTTTCTTCATCAATGAAGTGAAAACTTTGCTAATGAAGTATTTTTGTATATATTTACAGAAGGGAGATTAACATCCATTTCATTTTTCTGTTTTGTGCCTAGCAAACAAGGCTCTGTGATCTTTGCTATGGACAAAACACAGGAAGTAGGAGTCACTGCTCTCCTGTTGCTTAGAGTTAAATGAGAATGGAAGGAGGGATAAAATGTATTCTATATATTACAAAATTACAAAATAAATAGCTAGAAATAAGTCAAAGAGATGTTTAAGGTAAGTTGTATCAAATATTAGTAATCACTTTGATCTGAGTAGGATTTCCTGAAGGTGATGAGTTTTCAGTTGATTTATAAAAAAGGACAAAAATTTAATAGCTCTAGGGAAAAGCTGGCTGGGCCCAAACTTTGAATCTATAGGATACCAAGAGTTTTAACCTTAGTCAAAATTCTTACCTTCTTTCTGCCTCAGTTTCCTCATCAGTAAGATGAGGATAGAAATTGTTTCCATCTCACTCCTCTGATATTTCTAAATATCAGTAGCATGTAGTTAGGCATAAAGCAAGTTTCCTACACATTCTCATGTTTCTTATACAAACTGAACCTCAGGACAGAGCAGCCTTCAACTTTCCACCCCTGACAGTGCTGTTCCCAAAACACACCAACTGAAAATGTGGGAAGATTAGCTGTTGATGCCAAAAGTTAACTCATTGCATTTTGAGAAGAGGGCTCTCTTAAAAGGAAGTGTAGGTATGGAGAGAGAGAGATGGGAAACTGTAGTTTTTAATTTTCTTCTTTGGGGAATAGGAGAATGGATTGAAAAGAAAAAGAAATGGGGCCTCCCTGGGGGCACAACGGGTTAAGCGCAGCACTATGAAGCTATCCAGAGCCACTGCAACACAAGTTCAATACCTGGCCAGGGAGATTCCCACGCGGCGCAGCACCTCTTTTGCCTTGTCCGCTGCTCCCCTCAGCAGTGTACTTCAGTAGATCCGCCTGTTCTGGTCCCCACTCTGTCTCTGGTGAATCCTCTCACCACTCCATACCTCTGGCCTACACCTTAGCTTCTCTGCATAAATAAATCTTTAAAAGAAATAAAAAATAAATTAAAAAAAATGGAGCAGGAAAGGCTTTCTACATATTTCAGAATAATTATAATATACACTTACTGAACATAAGATGTTAAATACTTAAATGCTCTCTCCCTTTCTCTCTGTCCATATATTTGTGTAAGTAATTTAATTGACCAAAGATGAATCATTGACTACACAAAACTTGGATACCAAATCTACATTTAACAATTTATTTTTCAAAACTGCAGATACATTTTGGACAGGGGGTAGTATTTTTATTCTGAATGTAATAAAAATTTTACTTTATTTCATTTTATGTTTAAGTGAGAATTATGTTACAGTGGTAATTATTAAAAAGTTTCTTATTTAATATCTTTTCATTTTGTTTATTTTTCATCATTTAATGAAAATTTAGGTTACCACAACTTAGTATATAAGGAAAAAACATTGCTAACATAAACTCCCCAAACATAATATTTTGTAACCTAAATTCAACTTTTTCATAATTTTGGCATATTGTTTAAATGAGATAGATGTCTGTTGGAAAGATTGTTATGAAATATATATTCAGTAGCTCAGCTTTCTAGAATGGATCCAGAATAAAAGTAACTAATTTTCATAAGAGTTTATAAACTAACAGGTTATAGGCATTGACATTTTTTTTTCTTGAACACTCCTAATAAACAAAGGAAAAGAAATTATAAAAATATTGATAGTACTTCAGAGAAATTTACCGCGAAAACAAAGAGAGGTAGCTGTCACCAGGGAATACTATGTATTTCAAAAGCCTTAGGTTTAAGCCTCCCTGGTGGTACAGGGTTTAAAGTCTCTCTCAATGCTATCAAGCTATCACCAGCCACTGCTGCATGAGTTCAATCCCTGGTCAGGGAGTTAACCCACATGGCACAGAAGACCTCTCCTGTCTAGCCCACTGCTCCCCTCAGCAGTGTATTTCAGTGGACCTGCCTGTTCCGGTCCCTACTCTGTCTCTGGTGAATCCTCTCAACCCTCCTGCACCTCTGGCCTATACCCCAGTTCTTATATGCATAAAGTGAAAAAAAAAAAAAAGAACTTTAGATTACCTCCCATTTGGCAGGCAGAAAAATTTACAGAAATCCCCTTCTATGGTCAAAAATAGTCAAAATACATGAAAATAGCTATTTTGTAATTTACTGTATATAGCTTTGTGATATTAGTATTTATCAAACATGAAAAATATTCATATTGATTTTAAAAGATGTGACTTTTTTTAAACTAAGTTAACATTCTCAGTTGGTAGAGATGATTGGCTCCATGCTTATAATAAAATGGGCTAAATTAAGTGGTGCATGAGTACAGTTGAATTATCTTTAAGTATGAAGACTAAGCAAAGTGTGTCACAAAGTTGAGTTATAGAATTTTTAGTTCTATTCTACCAAAAGGGATAATATTTACAAGAATATAAACTTTCCTGAATCAATACATCCTTAAAAAGTAAAGTTTGTTTTCTCAATTATAGAAATCACAAATATTTAAATTTTTAAAAGTACAGTTCTTCAACATAAAAGTGTGTTGATTAAAAGGAGGTATGAGGCAGGATTTTTTTTTTTACTTATATATGTATAATTTTTACATTGTTGTCCTGCTCAGGTGTAGTCCCCATAGAATTCCCACCGCCAAGTCACCTGTGAACCATCACCGTAGTCTCTTGTGCTCTTCCCTTCTCTGTTCTGATCCCTCTTCCATTCCCTCTCCGTCTGAATGTCTCTGATTTATATTTAAGGCAAGTTCTTCTTATAGTCCTATATCATCAACTACTTATCTATTCATTCGTACCTGTAACAAAGGTGGCCCTTCTCATGGAAATAACTGGTGTCAAATTTAGGTATCAACCGAGTATATTAGTCCAGAGAACTAACAGGGAAAATGATTAGCAGAAAGTTCAGATACCAGGAGAAAATGGAGGTGAACAATGGGAGAACAGAAATGTGCTTTGTCAGGGAACTGACAGACATTTTCTGTCTCTCTGATTAATCAAAGGTCACCTGCAAAATTTTCACTAAAAGTCTATTGATGGAATTTTTGTTTACAGGGAAATTATGTGCCTTTCAATTTATGCTTAAATTTCTTATCTTTTTTTTTAATGCTTAAATTTCATCCTCACTGTGTGAATTTAAATATTTCAACTGGATTGAGTAAACTCAAATCCACATGAATATTTCTTAATATGGGAGATATCTTAACAAACCCATGTAAATTTGTTATGAATTACAAAAATCCTGGCAGATTTTGATATGATCAAATAAACACAAAGAAAACATTTAAAAGTATAATTTGAAGATACTACTTCTACAATAATTTTTGATTAGTTAATCCACACATGAGGGTAAATAGGATCATACTAATGTGATTTTTACCAATTGTTTTAATCCACACGATCATTTCAATATCATAAATTGGCAATGTTTTCTTTGCCTCACAGAATTTTTCTATATCCCTGATATTAATAATCTCAGAGTTAGAGTGGCAGCTAGGGTGAATGAAGTAGGGATGTTTTATTTGTCATGGGAAACAAAACATGTGGTTGCCTACTCTTTTTGATAGCATCTCTGTATGGATGACAGAGATAATAATCTGATGTATGGACTGGAGAAAGCAATGCCTTAATTGTCCACTCAGCTAGTCTCTTAGAATTTTCCCCGATTTTGTGTTTTTAATTATATAAAAAATAAAAATGAAAATATGAGAGAAGAATTGGAGAGCAGTCATTTGGTCACATGCTGGCCCCAGATTGGCTATAGTATACCAACACCTAGAAATAAGGAGGATAGAGGAACTATTTTCTATAAGATATTTTCTGTAAGACAATGTGGGTAACAAGATCTGGGCAGGTAGTAGCACTTTAGTGGCAAAAACACTAATTTTCAACCGACCAACCAATTTTGGATAAGTGTTGTAGATGGAAGAGAAAGAAAACATGAAACAAATTAAAAATAAAATATCACTCCATATATTAGCTTTAAATACCTAAATATTGGATGAATATTCAAAAAAAATTTTTTTGAGATTACAGATTTTAAATTAATCCTTGTTGTTTATGTGTTATTTATAATGAGGCAGTATTTATAATTACATAGAAAAGAAACCAAATATAGATACTGTTTTGTCTTACACTCTTCTTTCTTTAATCATAGTTATAAAATGTCATTGCCATTTTTTATGTGACTCGTGCAAACTGAATATATTTTAGTTTGTGGTCTACTGATGGGAAATAAAGTCAGATATTTTACTTCCTACTTCATCAAGCAAAATACAAATCAGCTGTGATTCCAAGAAGAGGTGAATCCAATTGGTAAGGAAATATTAACAGTTTTCAGAAAGAATTATCAATAAGCTACCGTAAAACCCATCAAATGCCAGGATATATTATTTATTTATTTATTTCCTTTTAACAAAACCTGACTGGCCCATGAAGGAACACTCATATTTGAGAAGGATACTGTCACATGAAAATTTAAATTTTCTTCTGTGTACATGAAAAGGGAATTCAGATATCATTGGGAATATTATCTGTTCTATCATATTTTGAGCTCTAGATTAATAAACTGTCAACTTCTTGAAGACCAAAAAGATACTTTGGTTTATGCTTTCTTGAACTTACTTGCTAATACTGACCTTATTTCTGTACATATAGGTACAGCCTTAATTCATGTGTTCTGCTTATTTTAATTTCTAAACCTAAATTCTGTATTCTAAAAGTTTATGCTAACTTGTGAAGTTTTTTTCCTATTTTTTATTTCTGTTTTGAGATTTGTTTTCCTGGTACTAAGATATTGATTCAATGATGACAACATTCAATATGTGTAAGTTTTAATTATTGCAATTGTTTGATCAAATATTTGACTTGGGAACTGATTAGTGGAACTGAAAAGTCAATCACAAAAGGTTTATATTAAAACTTACGTAGGAGAAAGATGCTGCTTCCATTTGCTTCTACCAGTAAACAACAGGGTGAAAACTGAACTCTTGTGCGCATCGAGAAGCAAGATAAAAATGTCAATCATGTCCTTGGTTGTTTCTAAATTGTTTTATGTTCAACATACATGTCCTCACATGTGTGATCTAGATACTCAGCAATACTGAGTATAAGTACAGAGACACATACACACAATACTATTTAGAATTTCTACGTTTACCGTTTTGGGATGGGTCATTGAAATCATTGACCTAGTAAGTTAATTACATTCACCTTAGACAAAACGGTTCATGTAAGCTGGTTTTCAAGAAAGAGGTGAAACCTAAAAAAAAAGGACAAAAAAATATATTGTTTAGTATGCATGCTTGACACTCAAGTTTATTGATATGTTCTGCCTTTTATAAGATGAATACTATGACAAATGACAGAGAAGAGATTGTACGTCACTATCTCTGTTCTATCTATGTACTGCCAGTGGGCAAAGATTTCTCATTTCATACATCATTTACAACTTCCTACAGTAATTTTACACAGTTCATATCCTTGGTATAAGGCATAGCAATTATCTATACACATATATGCATGCAGGCTTACTGAAAATGAAAACCATGCAGTTCTAAAGAGTTTCAAAATCTACACACTCTAGTCAATAATAGTTGGTAAAGACAAGGAAATTTTACAATCAAAAAACTTTCCTTCCTTAGGAAATAAGATGTAGGTGATACTATGAATCAGCTTATTTCTGGTGGTCTTCTTTTAGAATACTGTTTGTAAAAGAAATTATTTTTAGTTTTTCTAATTTTCCTGTATTCCAAAAGTAACATTAGGGGAAAAAATATATTCTCTTTTTTAATTCACTTCTTCTCTTTTTGAACAATTAGAATAAGAAAAATGAAATAATGTATTCTGGAAGGTGTTAAAAATATCTGAAATATACAGATTTTCAAATTTGCATATGAATAAACATGAAAGTCTGACAGTGTTTG
Source organism: Scalopus aquaticus (assembly GCA_004024925.1). Lineage (NCBI taxonomy): Eukaryota > Metazoa > Chordata > Mammalia > Eulipotyphla > Talpidae > Scalopus > Scalopus aquaticus. The sequence goes on from PVIJ01006115.1 coordinate 34,480, forward strand.
GTTATGTGAGATGTTGAAAAATTATCTTGTCATTATAGTTTTCCATTTTTTTCATCTAATATAGTAACATAACATATACAAGAACTGTAAATACTAAATTGATACATAATTCATTCAAGAATTGCAGATATAAATTCTAAACTCTTTCATGTGTTATCAATAATCTGTAATTAATGTTAATTTTTTCCATTATATTTTTATTCTGGTTTTCGTTATATGTAGTTAGAATGATGCATAGTAACCATCTAGTTCTTTTCAAGAGTGTAGAAACAATTATTTCAGATCACACAAACACAATGAATCCCAGTAGCTATTAATGTATTGATACCCTATCTCTTTTCAAAAATTATCTGATGCATTGGCAGGATGTATTCCTACTCCTTGACAAGCATGACATTTTAAGATTAATATTTTTTCTTTTTTGAAATTATTGCTTCAAGTTTTATGAATCTTTTTTTGGTTTCTATGATGCATCAGAGAAAGCCTGCATCTGTGTGTGTGTTTGTGTATGCACATTATATCTTTATCTATATTAAGGTTTTAATCCTTTCCTTCTTTGTATTCTAAAAGAGATGAACACATAACTGGTACCTTCTATCTTTGTGGCACCTTCAGTTACTTAATTTTGACAAATATAAATGAAATTAGAGGTCTGTGTTCATTAGTCAAATTCAGGAGATTTTCAGTGTTGTTCTGTTAATGACCACTTTCTTGTCCCTGTGTGGGTCTCTCTCTGCACTTCAATATCTTCACTTGTAAAATGAAACAAATGGGATGATTTAAAATTTTCTTAATATAGGTAAGATCTTATTAGTCATGACACCAGAAATGTTTTGTGTTTGGAAACCAAGCAATTTGGGAAATTTCTTTTAAGCATACAAAATGAAGGCCTTACTTTTTAAAGTAAGGAAACAATGTTTGAATGGCTATTATATTTAACTTTATTTGCCATATTCCTAGTAATGATACAGTCAGTGACAAATAGTTTTAAATATAATTCCATTGTATCTTATCTTTATGCATTAACATTTGCATTTTCATTGAACACTCAAATACACAAATCTGTTTTTCATAACTATTTGGTTTTTAAAGACTTTTTACTAGGCATTATAGAATGCCTGAATATCAAAGGGATAAAGTAAATATTCAAATGTGATTTAAAGTTTTTAAAATAAAAGATGTAGTCAAAAGGAGTTGTTTTAATCATCTAAACAAGGAAATGATCATTAAAAGGTCACACTGATGAATTCTTCATAGCACTCACCTGAAGTAACAGAAAGAGTTATAATAGCTATGTATACCACATATGTAGAAAAATCCCATTATTAAATTTCTAGAGGCTAGGTAATTTCTTCTTTTCTAATCTTGAAATTCAAACCAAGACAATTTTTTATTTGCAACTCCATTTTCTATGTATTCACAATAATAGAGTAAATATGTCAGGCAATGCATATTTTTAAAAATCAAAATATCAATGACATAAACAGGTCTTACTTCTTATTGACATTATGTTAATTATATTTTATCATTCTTAATTCAACGGACATTTATTGAGTTTCTCCTGTTACATAAATTAGCTTTCTCTTTGCTAGCTAAACCTTATTTAGTTTGACAATAATTAAATTAAATTCTACATGTATTTATTAGATTTCTATTGGTATTTAAGACATTACCCTGAAAGTAATGACTTAAGAAACTAGACATTTGTTATCTAAAAATCTCTGTAGACAAGAGTATGAACACAGATTAGCTGTGTTGTCTAAAAGACTTCAGTGAAGGCACTTCAGAGTGGACTTCTCATGTGAATGCTCAATTGGGGAAGAATTCATTTGTAAACTCACTTAAGATACTGGCAGAATTCATTTCCTCATGGTTGTAGAATTGAGAACCTCATTTTTCCCTCCCTCCCTCCCTTCCTTCCTTCCTTCCTTCCTTTCTTCCTTCCTCCCTTCTTTCCTTCTTTCCTTCCTTTCTCTCTCCTACCTCCTTCCTCCTCTCTCTCTTTCTCTCTTTCTTTCTTTGCTGGCTGGCAGCTAGAGGTCCTTGCTGGCTGTTCATAGAAAGCTCCCTCAGTGCTTAGATTTGGCCTTCCAGTATGATTGCTTGTTTCTTTAAAGCCAACAGTAGAGAAAGAATCTGCAAAGCGGAAGCTGTGATACAAGGTAACATAATCACAAACTATTTAACATGTAATTATGTATGTTTTATCACCTTTGCCATATTCTGTCAGCTAAACAATAAGTCACAGCTCTCATCTATACTAAAAGAAAGGGCATCACAGGATATGGACATTGGGATGTAGGGATGATAGGGAACACTTTAGGAGTCTGCTGTTATACTACATAAAGTTAACAGGCATGAGTAGTTCACTTACAAATAAATGCATAAATGAAAATAAAAACAGTAAGGTATAATTAAAATATTTTTGAATTAGGAAATTTGATTTTGCTACTAGCAAGCTGTATGGAACTCAGTAACCTGAACCACCTCTCTACCAGAAGGGATTGGATTTACATCTAAAAATGAAAGGCATTGAACTAGAATGATTGTTGAAGTACTTTTCAGCTCTAGACTTTTACAAGGAGCTCCTATAAGCTCTAGACTTCTCAAATATGTAAATGTTTTTTAAATAAATAATTAGTTATTTTCTTGACATTTAAGTATTGATGGATTATATCATGAAGGCAAAACCTAGCAAAATTTCAATTTAGTATTAATGTATTTTTCAATATCTACTCTAAACAATTCAGGGAAAAGTAAAAAAAAATAATAATTCAGATGGCAAGTTCTAAAGCTAGGTGCTGGAGTTCAAATCTCAGCTCTTGTTTTCATCAATTGAATAAGATTGGGCAAAACATTTAATCTTTTTTATTGTTGACTTGAAATGGTAATGGCATCTAACATACATTTCTTGAAAAATTAAATGACATAATATGTGCAAAGTGTTTATCACTGTTCACACATATTATTTTCTTCATAAATATTAGCTATTGTAGGTTTTATTATCATTATGATATGTGTCATTATATCAGGCAAGGAAAATACACACAAGGTGAAAAATAAAGTTTCTCTGCTTCAAGATACTCACGGAAATGGTGCTTATTGCAATTTTTTTCTTTTCTAAGTAGAATGTCTTTTCTAAGTAGAATAAAAATGTTTTATTTCCATTGAGATTGATCACTAATCAAGAGATAGTTGAAATTCTTTTTTAATTTGGTAAATATGGATATATTAGTTGTTGGATTTTATTCAACATTATTAAAAAGATCTAACTATGGCAAATAAAAGTGAAATCTGCCTTATGTTCATTTTGATTCTGTATGTTCTGGTCTTTGGTGAATAGATTTCCAGGTAAAAAACTTCATGGTTATTAATAAATGGTACAAACATCAATTATGCATTAAGAAAAAGTGAAAGACAAAAGCACTGAACATCTCTTTTACTAGTAGAGGAAATGGTTTCACTGTCTGATGTTGAAGACAAGACAGTCAGTATAATTTCATAGAATTACAAGCAGTCAGATTCACACCCCACCTCATCTTTCAAACTCCCTTTTGTTCTTTACACAGAAAAATCACACAGAATGAGAAATAACTATGAAAGAACAACCATTTTTCTCTGATGGAGCATTTTTACCCATACCTCTTTCTGAAATTATTTTTACCATAGTTTTTGAACTTTTCCTACAAAACAGAGAAAACTTGAAAAAAAACTACAAAAAAAGTAAAACTGCAAAAATCCTGCAAACCTGAAAAACTCCAATGAAATTGGACATTGATTGTTGACAGTTGACAAACACATATTAATGTAATGAAATGACAAAAATTGATGTATTTGATGAATATGTGGATGGCTTTTGAGGGAAAATGCCCAAGGATATGGCTAAAAGGTAGATCTACTTATAAATATTCATATCACTTCAAAGTGACAAAGGGAGATATCTAAAGAGTTGAGAAGAAAAATACTATGAAAGTATTGTATTCACAGTTGGTGAAAATTGCACCAAATTCTTTTGAGTATGTACCACAATCTGAAATTGTTTTTTTTTTTTTCTTTACTTAATCCCTTCTTTGTTGTGTCTCCCATTTAGAATATCAAATCTAAGATGGCAAGGGTATTGATGCTTTTCAACATTTTAACCCATTTCCTAAATTTGTGTGAGGTCATTGTAGGTGCTCAGTGAATAAAATGCTCAATGAATGAATGAAGAAGAAAATTTTAGATTCTAATTTTCTTTGCAACTAAGTAGCTGGGTGATCAAAGGATAATCACCTAACCTTTTGGCCACTCAATTCACCTTTAAATGATGGACTGGACTAAATGGATAATGTTTCTTGTAGCACAAACATTCATTGATGTTATGTGTGTTTCAAGGGTTCATGTGATAACCAACAAATGTTTTTACAAAAAAATTTTACTTATGTAACAGATTCTATTTGAGGAATCTTTTTTTCTGAAATATTTGCCCAAGATGAAATTATGTATTACAGTAATTATCTATGCTCTCATTAAGATCTGCTTTCTATTTTCTAAATAAACCATGTATTTTTTTGGTCTGCTAAGTCTAATTTTGGTTATTTAGATGTTCAACTAAGGTAAAATGAAATATTCTCAAAAGTGTAAGATGAAGGTTCTTTGCAAAAATTAACTTTTAAGTGATATATTTTTAAAAAAAATTAAAAATATCGCACTATTTGACAAAGGGGAGATCTGAGAGACACTTAACTATTTCCAGATTTAGGATTGTTGTCAGAGTGGTGGTAATATGGTGGTTTCATAGCTACCTTCTGAATGTAGTATTGATACAGGGCAGGGGGACATTAAAATCAGCCAAGGGCACTGCCCAAATTGCTTACCGGTCCCTATCCTAGTTCTGCACCTGCGTGCACAATTGCAAGACTTCTCAGGCTTAGGGGACAACAATGGGATTTATTTAAGACTGGAAAAAAGAGTTACTGAGGCCAAGAAATGGCATTTTACCTCACTCAAAGCAATGTCCAGTCCTATAAGTCCCAAATAAGAAACAATGAAGTCTGCGTCTTCCCGCCACTGAGGACATAGAGCTCCTCTTCCAAACAATAGGCCACGTGTCCAAGATGGCATATTCCTGCCTCTGCAGACACACAGCAGCCAGACTCTAGGCCAGATTCCAACTCACAAGGATGGCACAGGACACAACTGAAGATGCTCCCAGAGCTGCTGTGGTGCTCCAGCAACACTGAAAACAGCAACTATGGCAGACAAATGGCCCCACAAACAGCTGAACTCACACATTTTAGGAAGGCACCTGCTCCGGGCCTTTACTTTCTTGCTTTGACTGTAGCAATAACAAAACCGGGAACAGTTTCTGTCTCTTGGCTACTTGCAAAGCCTTCAAACTTTTCCTCTTGAAGACTGGCGTGGTGGGGGCCAAAGTCTCTGGTTCCAAAGTCACTGAAGATTCCAAAAACACTCAATCCGGAACTCATCCTGACGGCGCAAAAGCTCCTGGCAGCTGATTCCAAAACTCTCAGTCATGGCGGCTGCATCTCTCTGGCTGTTGGATCTCTTCCTCTAAACCATGGCGGCTGAATCTCTTTCCTGCTATTCCTTTTTCCGTTCCTTTTATTTCTTATCAGAATCTCCATCCAAACTGCAAAACCTTTTAGCATTTTCCCTGTGGCTATCTATCCTCATCAGTAACCCCTTCCAGGGAGCACCACCTACGCTGGACTTTGGTCTCAGCCTCAGTTACAGTATTGCTGTGAACATCTTGGACAGGTTGATATTAGAATACTATTTATCTTTTTGTATTCTGTGTGGTGGATATAAATTCATTATTATACTAAATTCTTTTGAACGGAATTGTTAACCTGCCATAACTTTCCCATGTATATCAGGTGACTGAATTCACAGTGGTGGAAAGGTATTTCTGAAAGTGGTAAATTCAGAAATACATTTAGTTTCTTTTTTTCTTTTTTTTTAAGATTTATTTTATTTATGCATACAAGGTGGGGTACAGGCCAGGGACGTGTGGCAGTGAGAGGGTTCACCAGAGACAGAGTGGGGAGCAGAACAGGCAGATCGATGGAAATACACTGCTGAGGGGAGCAGCTGGTGAGGCAGGGGAGGTCTGCCACGTCATGGGGGAATCTCCTCTGCCAGGTATTGAATTCATGTTGCTGCTGCCAGCGGGGCGTTGAACTCAGTCGCTGCTGCCGTCAGCTCCACAGCGCAGCACTTAACCGCTGCGCCACCAGGGAGGCCCCAGAATATTTAGTTTCTTTTTGCCACTTGTGAGGATGTATTAATTTTTATTGTCCACGTGGTTCTTTCTCAATAGTGCTATGGTACTAATATTTTAATAAAATCAATATATAGAATTTCAAATACAAACATTTACGTATATAAAGGCATTTAATTTCCACATTCATTGTATCAAAATATTTTAAAATTTTATTTTTTATTATAATTGCAAATAGGAAAGTGAAATAGGAATAAGCACTAGTGGATAAGGAAAGCTACACTCTTTATATTTTAAAGCAATGTTCTTTATTTAGTTGAATTTACTTGCTAAATGAATCTCAGTTGCTAAAAAGCATTGTTTGCAGATTTCTACCTCCCAGGAAAATGTATAGAAAACATGGAAATATTTAGGTGAATCATTTTTATTGACATGTTGTCCTCCTTGATTAGTAGAATGTAAAGGTGATCAAAACTAAAATTTCAAGGAGGAAAAAATGAAATTAGTAAACTCTACTGACATGTAACTTCCTAAGAATTTGAGCATACACTTTGCTCATACAGGTTCCATTAAAGTTAATGGGAGTCCTGTGACTAATTCTCTCTATAGGGTACTAAAAATGTACCCTGCAGTATTAAAAGCCTGAACCTAATTTTTATTTTCTCTTAACCTTGATTATGTTATAGCAAGGATAGATACTTTCATTATCACACACATATAGAGTAAATTTTACATCAAGATTTGAAAATAATCTATGTGGGAAGAGGCTGTATTTATATGGGTCAGAGTCAAATTTTAATTAGTGTAGCAAATATGAGTAGTACTTTCATTATAATGATAAAACAAGCATGAGTATCTGTAATTTACCCTCTAGCTATACAAATGTGAACTTAAACCTCAATGAATTCAATAAATGAATATTTTTAGAACACTTACTTAAAATCAAGTATACTTTTTAATCAGTCATGTTTTAAATGAATGCTTATTAATAGATCATTAATAAAACATGCTTATAGAATGAGATTTCAAGAAAGAGGTGAGATAAAAAGAAAAATCTAATGGATAATTTTTACTTTTGTTTTAAGCAATTTAGTTTTAATAAGTTGCATATTCATTTCAAATTAAAAATGAATTTTAATTTTTTTCCAACTACATATAAAATTAAAACACTGCAGATAATATTGCTTCTGAATTCATGACCCTTTTATCCTGTCCACGTTCTCTCTGCTTTGACATTCAAACTAAAATATTAATCTCATTTTTTCCTTTAAATAACTTTTGCCTAGTTCCTATCACTACCTGGGGGAATGAAGTTACAGGGCTTTATTTTTAAAGAATGCAAAAAGAAAAGGAGAACTATATACATGAATAAATACCCTACCATCCATTTTTCACTGAAATCAGCAGCTATGTTGCAAGATAGGGATATGCACAAAATATTTCTTCAGCACAAAGAACACTGGGAAAAGGCAGGCAATATTGCAGAACAATAAATAAAGCAGAACACTCTCCAAGGGTCTAGAATTTGGTTTGTATAACCTTCTGGAAAGCAGAATTCTTACCCAACACCAACATAAACTGTAATTAGGAATGATCTTTTTATGTTATACATTTATCTTCTTTGGATTTTATTTCAAGATTCCTTGCGTCTAAATTACAATACAATCCCAGCAGTTTGGGTGGAGCTGGGGAGAAAAGTCACTATAACAAATAAATTCACAGTTTCCAATTGCTGAACCTGATGTCAGACTTAGCTGCTGAAATTCATCAGATTTCTAAAGAACTTCCAGCTCAAGATTCCAATATTTAGACTTTAATTTGAAGCTTACAAACCATTTAGTTTTGTGTTGCAAGTTTCTTCCTTGATCTTGTAGACTCCTGACTGAAGACTGTAAGGATATGTGGCGGGAGCCCAGTGGATTATGGTGGAATATTATGGGTGCGTTGGTGGCAGGAGTGGCTGGTGACATAAAGCTGAAGAGGTGTGATCCTATATCCCTGAATCATATACGGAGCTTTAAAACAATCTTACTTCAAAAAATAAAAATAAAGGTGGTGTCACCTCCCTGGTGACACAACGGGTTAAATTTCAGCACTATGAAGCTATCTGCAGCCAATGCCGCACAATTCAATCCTCGGCCAGGGAGATTCCTACATGGCGCAGCAGACCTCTCCTGCCTTACCCGCTGCTCCCCTCAGCAGTGTATTTCAGTCATTCTGACTGTTCTGCTCCCCACTCTGTCTCTGGTGAAATCTCTCACCAACCCCATACCTCTGGTCTAAACCCCAGCTCTTGTATGCATAAATAAATAAATATTAAAAAAAATAAAAAATAAAAATAAAAACAAATTACAAGGGACTCTTGGAACCACAGTATTCTGGCTTTCCATGTGATCTCTGGTATTCACCTAAAAGTGGCAGAGGCAGAAGACTTTTTAGCTTTCCTTACTTCCAAATTACTCCTGAATGAGAATGAAAAACTTAAATGTGGCTTCTTAGAGATTTGTTTGGTAATCTGAACTATAACAGAATTCAACAGCTAGCCCAGCTACATAGATCTCATAGGTTTAGCATGATTCAAATCCGATTTGTTCTGATCTTGAGCTAACATTTTTGAGCCATTGCTTTTTCTCCTCTTTTAAAGTAATAGAATAGTGTCCTGGATTAAAATAATTTTTCTCATAGACATCACTTTTTCTTGAATTTTTAAAAAATGAAAATTGTGTTTAGGATATTGTGATGCCCGTTAAGATAACTAGAAACACCCTTAGAAGCTAAGATTATTTTTTCCTCATCATTATAAAATGATACTTATTGTATGATTTTCTGAGATAAATAACTTTTCACAAAAAATATATAAAACTATGGAAGAAAACACTAACCTGCTTACCAAATACATTACTTCTTGTTCAAAATAGTTATACTACATCTCCCAGCTTCCCTTGCAATTAGCCCCAGTCATGTGACTGAGTTTGAAACAGTGGAGTGTGAGCAAAAGAGGCATTTGTTATGTCCTGTCATAGCTCATAAAATCCAGCCTACATGTCTACTGCCTCCCTTTTATCTTCTTTCAACATATTGCTGTAAAGACATTATTTTGTTTCATATAAAATCCTATGGTTGAAAAGGACAGGGAAATGGAAGCCCCATGTGCCTGGTTATCCCAAAGTTACAGTTAGAATGTAATGGAGTCAGTTGGAATTTGGATGTTGTTTTGAGAGATGTTAGGGGGTTGGTTCAAAGTAGATCAAAGAAGCAAGCCACAATAGCCCATCTCATTGTTTCTCTGCTTGGTTGGGATAAGAAAATTTAGGAAAATAACTCATTAACAAAGGTCTCATAAAACTTGTCGAGTAGAACTACACAGATTCTTTTCTCTTTCTATTTATAATTGTAAAATTTTTAATGTATGGAACCTTAGGTTTCTTTTATTTCAACATTTCTCTCAAAACAAGTTCCATATGTAATAGGGTGCAGTTTTCCAAATTATCCATTCTGTACTTGACTATGTATTGAGAGAGTTAGAATTGTTTGTTAATACTTACAAAACTGTTTTTAGATGCACTTTGGTTCCTGAATATTTGTTTTTGTTTTTGTTTTTTAAATCAGGCTGGAAATGTACTCATGTCTTTCTCCCATAACAATCAAATTACATTGAAATTATTTCTTTAGGATCCTGTCTCTTTTCTTAAAATATTAGCACCCTGAGCATAGGGGCCATGTTCCCCTGATATTAACAGATCGTCCTACCAACTGGTGCTAAAACTTCATTAAGAATAGCATTGTGGGCCTCCCCGGTGGCGCAGCGGTTAAGCGCTGCGCTGTGGAGCTGTCGGCAGCGGAGACGCGAGTTCGACGCCCAGCCAGGGAGAATCCCACATGGCGCAGCAGACCTCTCCTGCCTTGCCCGCTGCTCCCCTCAGCAGTGTATTTCTGATCTGCCTGTTCTGCTCCCCACTCTGTCTCTGGTGAACCCTCTCGCCGCCCCACGCCTCTGGCCTGTACCCCAGCTTGCATGTATAAATAAAAAATAAATCTTTAAAAAAAAAATAAAAAAAAAAGAATAGCATTGTATTCACCCTTCCAGAATGTTCTCAAACTTTGAATCTGCAATTGCTACACATCACATTTTTAGAGAGATCTAATTTGAATTAAAAAATCTCTACCAAGGATATTTACTTCAGTTTAGCTATTTCTGTGCAAATTCACTGTTCTATAATTTTGTACTATGCTTAAAGGTAAGCTTCTTTTTATGCCCCCATTACATTAAAATATGTTCTGCCAGAGCCTTCTACAAAACATGTCCTACAAGATGCCTGCTGTTGGGACCATCTCTGGATTCCCTCTGACCTTGATGCATGTTCCAAGCATGTTATGGGAGTGGAAACCAAAGGCGCTGGCACAAAGAGCTGCCTTTACAGCCTTCCCTGTGGCAGGACTCTCGGTCTGCATTACCATGTGTTATGTGATGATTCAGTTCACCCCAATTTGCCCTTTGGGAACTGCTGTGAAAACTTCTTTTGTACAGTAAATCATGACAGCATTTGGCCTTCATTTGGGGGTGAATGCATGGTTTATATATTAAAACCGTTTCTTTTTTCCCTTTAGAAATACCATGTGGCATCAATTTGTTTGTAAGCACAAATCAAATGGCAGTTTGGGATCCTCCAGATGATCCAGAATATGCTGCATTAAGTTTTTAAAGGTTATCAGAGCAATGAAAGCCTAACATTGAGAAAAAATTAAAAGATGACCTGAATTCCCAAGAATCTATCTTAGACCACAGAGGTCTTCAGACACTTAGAGGAAATCTGCTTTCATACTTTTAAAAATGCTGTGGCATCAATGATATAGGTCAAGAATTAAAACCCTATTTAGAAACGTGTTTATCTGCAGAGCAGAGACCTGTTTGTTCTACTCACCCAGCAGAAAGTTACACAGTTGATCTCCAGCCACAGGTGTATTTAGGGGATAAAACAAGAAGCAGCGTCAATTTTATAGCCTCAATTTTTCAAATGTGTAGTGTATGGACAAATACTGTAATTCCCTGAGTAGCTTCCGTGATCTACCTCCAGCTCTCCAAGGAATATCTCAGACTCTGCACTATGGGTTTCAAAATTCTTCCAGCCAGCCATACTTGTGGCTCTTGTGGTTGGTCTGTGGCCTGAAACTTAACTTGCCCAAGAGTACTGTTTCCCAAAATAGGCTCAGGAAGTTTGTGACTATGTTTGGTTTGTTCCAAAGTGGCTGCCATATATTTAATGAGGCTGTGAACATATACTAAGATTTGTATATGCCTCATCAAATAAAATATATCTTCAACCCGCTTTTGCTTGAGTACATGGCTTGGAGTAGGCTGTTTTACAAGCACATGTGTTTATCATATGACTTTATTTGGGGGCAAACATCACTTCTCACAGTTAGGATATAGTTTCTGAGTAGCTGAACACTCTGCTTTATGTTAATTTGGGTAGTCCTTTTGTCTTATTCTTGGCATGTTTCTAAGGCTACTAAGATGTCTTAGTTAATTCAGCCATGCCTGTCTATCATGGGAGGGGGGGAAAAGTCTGAGGTTTAAAGTCCTTTTTCACCTAGAAAAACACAAAACTAAATTAATGTCTTCTCATGTACCCAGGTGAATGGGGAACCCCTGATCAATTACACACAATTAAGGAGCAATGTGTTCCACTGGTTTGTGCACCGAACTACAAACTAGGAATCAGGAGACCTTGATCTCCTCCTATTGCTCAATCTGTGTGACATTAGGCCAACCACTTATCTCTCGGGTCACTGGCTTCTTCTCTTTCTACAAAATATCTGCTCCTAGTAAAGAAAAATGAAGTATTAGGACTAATATTGATAAAAGCTATAAAATGCATTTTTGTTCTTTAACTTTCTATCAGAACATACAAAGCAACAGACATGGTCTTTTACTAAATGAACCCTGCTGAGAGGTTAAATGACTCACCCAATATCTTCCAGTTTATGATATAATGTAATAAACCACATTCTATGAATAAACAAAATGGATAAAAATGTTTCATTTGATGGCTCAGGTCCAATCCAACAAAACAGAGTATTTCATACAGTTTATTTCCTGTAATTACAGGAACTAAAATTGATTTTCCCGTTTTTTCTTTTACCCTCAGTGTTTGCTACAATAACTGATTGTAAGAGATGACTAGAAATAGAATTTGTTGTGAAATTTAAAACTTCACAAGCTTAATATTGCTTTTTCTGAAAAAAAAAATGAGTTTATAGGTTGGAATTCAGATGTGAATTCTTCCTGAGACACTTAAAGAAAAGAGAAAATGTGTTAAATGGAGATTGCATGATCTTATTTTGAAGCAGAAGATTCATCTAGAAGCTCCTGACAATCCTCAACAAAATTCAAATAATGTTGAAAAAAATTATTGTGCTCCCTTTGGCTTACCTTAGGTCTGGGTCAAAGATACAGCTTGACTACCACTGTGTTCAGGAAGAAGGGTTAAGAATTTGATGGGCACTGCTGGTGTGTTAAGCAGGTAACATGAGCAAATAAGTACACTAAGGATAATGAAAGTCTTGTACTTTTCTTATAACTTTTCTATATAATTTTGTAGTATTTCAAAACAAAAAAAATGTGGATAAGAATAGTAATTACACCAACTGAGCAGCTTATATTTATCTCACGTAGCACAAATACATATGTAGTTATGTATATGCTGTAGTATATTATCTTTGTGTTTTTCCTATATGTATATATTTATAGTGATAATCTTATTGCTCCAGTTTCTCTAGACTTTTGATACATTCTAGAGCAAAAGAAAAATCTTAGGAAGCAGTGCCGTAAGACAATAAAAAGGAAGACTATTGATATTTATTTGAAATCTCAGTAGCTGTAAAGTTTTGGTCTAATGAACCATAACAAATGATTTGAGTACCAAAATAGGATTAAGCAAAAAGAGAAATACATTTATTTGTTCTGCTTTTTGAAATATCACTCAATTAAAACTTTCTCTAATAAAGATGAGTATATTAGTTAAGGCTGCCCAGAGGAGAGTCTGATTTGTTTCCTGGCTATCAATGAATGCATTATATGACTATTTACTCCTCTATGAAATAGAAAAAGAGGTGTTTTCACAGCAACCCTAACAGTAGATGCTAATATTTTTCTTTTTCTTGATGGAGGGTTTAACCCCTTTATTGCCCCTTTAAATGATAAGAAACAGAATTTTGGGGAAATGCATTTAATTCACATTTGCTCATCCCAAGTTAATTTCATCTACTCAGAAACTATAATTTAAAGTGCTGAATTGAGGCGGAGGGAGGGAAGGAAAAGCACACAAAATGGAATAGAAAAGAACACAAGGGACCATGGAGATGGATCATGGGTGAATTGGTGGTGGGCTACCCAAGGGGAATACAAAATGTAAAAGGCATAAATAATAATAAAAATACATATATTAAAAAAAAATAAAGTGCTGAATTGAACCTAATTTTCCTTCTTAAAATTAGGTCTTTAGTAAGTGCGGCAGCACACAACATTTCTGACATTGGCCGTGGCACATGATGACCTTCAACAGCCACAAAAAAAAAAAAAGGGTGACACATCTTCAAGCAGGTGTCCTAGTAGTATAAGACAGCTTAAAAGAAGGTCCTGGTCCTGCTGCTATTAGCTTGCAGGTTCTATTTTGAAAAGAAAAATTCTGTAAGAATTTTTTTTTATAGTTAGGATGATCCATAAATACAACACAACTTTTTCTTGTTAGATGTAAGATCTGAGCTGGGGCACTGCATGAAAACTATACTTAGTAGTCCATATGCTCTGCAAAACAGATCAAGCCCTAAAAAATATTGAAGTTGAAAGAGCACTTATTTATTTATTTAGATTTATTTTTATTTATACATACAAGAACTAGGGTATAGGCCAGAGGTGCAGGGGTGAGAGGATTCACCAGAGACAGAGTGGGGAGCAGAAGAGGCAGATCTACGGAAATACGCTGCTGAGGGAGCAGTGGAGAGACAGGAGAAGTTGACTGTGTCTTGTGGGTCAGCTCCCTGGCCAGGGAGTGGTTGTTGATGATAGCTTGATAGTGTTGAGCCCTAACCCCTGCGCCACCAGAGAGGCCTGTGAAAGAGTATTTAATACACAGTGTTTAAAGGGCTGTTTGTCTCTGCCAGAAGAGTAATAAAATGTGGTCCCCATACCAAAATATTCACCTGAGCCTGGTATTGTGTGAGAAAACAGCTCATAAAGCAAAAACACCTTTAGAAAACTCACTCTTCCCCTTGGAGCCTCAATGTGGTGATCACAAAATAAAAGACTGATATCTTCTCTTCAGGCCAATCTTGTGCTGCTACTAAGCACTGGTCATCAAGGTCTATAATAGTTACAGATTCAGTGGGAGGGGAAGGTAGGTGATAGGAATGCCATGAAGCTAATTGACAGCCCACTTCATCAAACATTCCAGAAATATCACATTTTTAATCTGAAGACTTAATGGATTCTTCGAATTGAATGCTAGATTAATTTATTTTTGCCTTTATATTTCAAATAAAATAAGGGATCTAAGGATTTCTGCTTCCTTAACTCAGTGCCAGAGAGCCATACAAATATTCAAAGAGGTTGTGAACGATAGCGCAGGGCCTATATTTAGGGGAATCCCACACCTGTTAAGGAGTAGATGAGAAGGGGTGCTTCCATTAGTCAACACTGTAAATATGTAAGCTGGGTTGATAAAAACAGGTACAATCCCTGTGAAAATATATTCAAAAAACACAGTTGGGGAGCCAGGCATTTCTCTCTATGAACCTACCTGCAGCTAATGTCTCCAGGCCTTAAAAACTAAACTTTTAATATGGGCTATTCTCACAGGGATGAATTGGTAGCCTATTGTGGTATTGATTTGCATTACCCTGAGGATAAGTGGTGAACATTTTTTTCAAGGGCCTGTTGGCCATCTTTTGTCTTCTTTGGAGAAGTACTTATTTAGTTCTTTTGCCCATTTTTTTTTGGATTGTGTTATTTATTTTCTTTTGAGTTGTATGAGTTCTTTGTAGATCTCAGATATTGGCCTCTTGTCAGATATAAGGTGTGCAAATATTTTCTTTTTTTTTTTTTAAAGATTTATTTATTTATGCATACAATCTGGGGTACAGGCCAGAGGCATGAGGCGGCAAGAGGGTTCACCAGAGGCAGAGTGGGGAGCAGAACAGGCAGATTAGAAATACACTGCTGAAGGGAGCAGCGGGCGAGGCAGGAGAGGTCTGCTGCACCATGTGGGAATCTCCCCGGCCGGGCTTCGAACTTGCATCGCTGTTGCTGACAGCTCCACAGCGCAGCGCTTAACTGCTGTGCCACCAGGGAGGCCCAGGTGTGCAAATATTTTCTCCCATTCAATAGGGTGGGTTTTTTTTTTTTGTTTGTTTGTGTAGTGACAGTTTCTTTTGCTATACAGAAGCTTTTAAGTTTGTTATAGCCCCAACTGTTTATATTTTCCCGTGCTTTAGACTAATTATTTATATATAATTTAGAATAATTAAGAACCCTGGTCAAAAAGACCAGAAACAAGTGTTGGTGAGGACATGGGAAAAAAGGAATCTCTGTACACTGTTGGTGGGAATGTAGACTAGTTCATCCCCTATGGAAAACAGTATGGAGATTTCTCAAAATATTAAAAATGAGTCTAACACTTGATCCAGCAATTCTACTCCTGGGTTTCTACCTGAAGAGTATAAAAACACTAATGAATATATGCATTCCTATGTTCATTGTGGCACTATTTACAATAGCCTAGCAATTGAAACACTTAAATACAAAAACAGATGAGTGGATTCAGAAGGTGTGCTATATATACACAATGGAATATTACTCAGTTATCAAAAAAGGTAAACAAAAGGATCAGATAAAACCAAACCAATAACAAGCCCTAGAAATATGACCATAGAATTAAGACTACCAGAGGGGAAGGGAGACTGGAGAAAGCAAAGTGGGGAGGGGGCACAATGGACCATGGTAGAGGACTATGAATGTCTTGGTGATCTGGTGAGGCAACAACACCTGAAAGGGGTGATCCTATACCTCTAAATCATATATTATGTTGCAAACCAATGGTACCCCAATCAAAAAAAAAAAAAACACCTAAGTAAGCAAAAAAAAATTATAGGACAACATTGGATAAATTGTATTAACAAAGGTGGTGGATAAGGAAACAGGTGATACGGTCAAGTAAGTTTTAGGAAAGTTGTGTGGCTGCAATTGGAGATTTATAATACATATTAACATATTAATTAATGATATTGAGAACATGCTTAAAATTTGCCTTGCATTTGCCAAACTCATTTTAACATGTAACTTTATATATATATATGTATGTATGTATATGTATATATATACATATATGTATATATGTATTTATATTTATATATATATACATATATATGTATAACTTTATATATATATATGTATATGTATGTATATATATATATGGAAAGAGAGAGAGAGGAACCCAAGAGAACCATAAGATATTAGGGAACTCTAATATGAAATGATACAAACAAGGGCCATATACTAAGTGGTAACTGAATCCATAAATACTGAAGGGATATAAAGGACTAATGAGAATGGCTTAAATTCCAATTTGTCGGGTATATACTGTGTGTTAGGCATAGTAGATATTTCAAGTGTATAATAAGAAACACGATTTAGCATTCACTGTACGTGAGGCACCATTATGAGCACTTTATATTCATTATTTGATTTAACACCTGCTTTTTCCCTATGAGGTGCATACCATTATCATCTCCACATTATGCATGAGAAAGTGAAGCTTAAAGAGGTTAAATGACATACCCTTAGTAAGACGGCAGGCAACTTGATTCCAATCTCTCAGGAAAGATAGCCATTTTTACAACTAAGTATAACAGAAGGTGTTAAGTCCAATACCAATTAGGAAAAAAATAACATTCTTTGTTTCACTCATGGAAGGAATGTCACAAGAGAAGATGTTGATGCACGGAGTTAATAGGTATAAGTATACATGCTCTGCTGGAAGATGGAGAAGGGATAACAAAAATCTCATCATTTCTTCTGGAAACAAGTTCATGGGAAAATTTGGGTAGCTTGCTTTAATTATTCAACTTATAAAACAAGCTAAACTAAACAGAGTATTAAACAACAACATGAACAACTGGGTTGCTGGAAAGAAATGAAGTATGTTCAACATAAATATTGCCAGAACATGTCAAAATGATTTTTTTCAAATGTTCATTTGTAATATAAAGATGGTAAGGATTCAGTCCATTGGATGAGATGTTGTTTTTAGAAATGATCTGCCTTCTCTGTTCATTCATTTCCAATTCAAGAAATAGGAAATTATTCTGGAATCTTTTTTCTCATTATGGTCTTGATGCGAAATTCATTTCGTGGTTGCTGAGCATCTTGAAAATATAGTGGATGGTTGCAACTACATATTCCTCTTGGATGATTTTACTACAACTGCTCAAATAACAAATGATAAAATGTTTTAGAATGCATGTTATTTATTTTACTTGACTTAATGTTGAATTTACTTAGTTTTCCAGTAGGAATTATGTTTTCGAATATGAAAATAGTGCTCTAAAATTCTATGAAATGTGAATAACATAGAAATAAATACAATTTTAGAAATTATAAATATGACTTGAATATATAATAATAAAGTATGTAAATGATTTCTGTAGCACTTTTATTCTTTTCTTCCCCTAGTAATCACCTAAGGTAACTTAACTACATTTAAGTTATAATTAATTTGTGACCAAGACATAGGTGGAAATAATATTTGAACAGGTAATAGAATTGTGACTTCTACACTTACATTTTGAGATCTTTTAGGCTGAGGCAACTATAATTAATTATTAGAATAACATTCATAAATCAAATCAGTTCCAAAGAGAGTTTAATATTTTCTGACATAGGCAGCCATTCTTTCAAAGTTTAAAAAGTTTTTAAAAAGTTATTTTGCCAGAAAAAGCATATTTATCAGATGCCAATAGTTTTACTCACATCTTCCATAGCTCTCAATATCCACATTATGACTCTTCTTGATGCAGAATTTAAAAGATATTTTAGGTTTAGGACATTATTTCCATTTAATTGATATAAGTTCATCTCCAAAATAATTTTATTCAATCCTGTATAACATTACATTTGGTCTAGAGATCAAGTATAAGATGGATGAGGTACTTCAGGTAAGTCTACTCTTGAAATTATGGTCTTTAAATATTTTGTATGTGTTTTCAAATAATTAAAGCAATGAACTACACGGATTAGATAAATGCACACATTTTCCAGTTCATGGAAAGCTAATTGTTCCTCATACAGAAAATGTAACTGAATATATGCATTGTCTGAAAATCTCTGTATTTATATTTTTGCTGAAGCAAAGATGTTGATTGGCTCATAGTATTGCTTGGAACACCCTGGTGTGTGCAGAGCCTCCCTGGACAGTATCTAGTGGCAAACTGCAGTCTTCATTTTCTCCTTAGTCTACTCAATGCAAACAGTGCAGATTTGCCTCTATGATTTTCAGATGATCCCAACTGAGGGAGACAGAGACACAGACTGGAAACAAGAGTGCACACGAAAATATTGCTGACAGACCTAATGAAAATTCAGCAAGAATGCCACTAGTGTCTGGGCTAAATGTAAATTCTGAGTGCAAATTAGAAAATGAAGTGTACATTGAAAAACTGCCCAAAATTTACATGTAAGAATAGCACATACAAAAAGATAGGGATTTTTGAGTTGTTAACAAATTAAATAAACCAAGAATTAAATAAACCAATCATTCATCTGTTGCTGTTCAAGTAATAGAACAGTGCCTAAAGGAGAGATGATGATATCCTGGGAAAACACATCAGGTGCATTACATTCAGTTCTTTCAAATGTTTTTAGAACAAGAAGTATATCACTGCCAGCATGGGTGAAGATTCTAGAATATTCCTTTGATTTAAAAAAGGGAAACTGTTTTGTGTAAAAGTGAAGACTGGCACTATAATAATTGTTCAAATAGGTAGAAATTCCTTCTAGAGAAGAGATTACATATGTTCCTTATAGTGCTCTATGGAAGTGGTAGGATCTAAAGGCAAGAATTGTGGACAGGAACATTGTGACAACACCCAGGGGAGTTTTTTTTCCTAATCTTTATTTCTGTCTTCAATGGAATCGTTTGCTTTCCAAGGACAGTCTGAGATTTGTATTATTAGAAATAGTCAACATGAACTTTATAATTCAGTTTCACTTTTGAAATAAAACTTGTTCTCAGATTATGTGGTTTGAAAATGGAGAGCCACCTATAGTATGCTTAAAATAGAACTGAACAGTGGTATTCTGTAATACTGTTCTGCTTTTCATTATGTGGATGTGAAAACAATATTAAAAGGGAGGAAAGATCAGTCTAGGTTTAGGAAAGCTGAAGTCCCTGCTTTGATTATGTGACATAAGATTTAATAAATAAAGTTTGTATGGGAGGCTGCACTAAAGTGAGCTTATACCTCTTACTCTGTGTGTACTTTGTAATCAGTATGTGACATGGAAGCACTCTCAAATATCCTTAACTGACTATATTTTGTTTTAGTTTTTGCTCTATTTTTTAAAAGATTTATTTATTTATGCACACAAGTTGGGATGCAGGCCAGAGGTGTGGGGTGGTGAGATGGTTCACCAGAGACAGAGTGGGGAGCAGAACAGGCGGATCTACCAAAATACACTGCTGTGGAGAGCAGCAGGCGAGGTAGGAGAGGTTTGCTGAGCCATGTGGAAATCTCCCGGCTGGGCATCGAACAGCTGCAGCTGCCAACAGCTCCACAATGCTTCGCTTAGCCCGCTGCACCACGAGGGAGGCCCCTAGTTTTTGCTCTATTTTATAAGAACTGTGGTCTTACTTTTAGTGCTAAAATAGCTTTTTGAGGTTCTCAAGAACATATTTTATTTATAGCATTCCAAGGACACCATTGTCACTAGATTATCATTCCTGCTTGATTATTCCATCTTCCTCCACTTCATATTAGCTTGACGGCTATATTTAGATTCTTTAAAGCACTATGTAAATCTGTGTAGTAAATTCAATGTCTATCTTACTAGATACCATGGGCATTAGGTCGAATAACCCTAGGAATTTTGTTATACTAGTGTCATGCCTAATGACGATCTACTCAGCCCTTCAAACATCATTCAATTATTTATTTCAGCACTGATTTTTCTCATGCATTTCTTCATGGCATTTTATACAGAGGTGGAAGTTACATAATAGCGGAGATGTTTTGCTTCCCAGGTTCATAAGGCTACACTCTGTTCCAAATCCTTTTGGAAACAAACTGGGGTATTGATACAGAAGGAATGCCACATTTACTTTTAATTGAAATAACTGACTTCATAGAAATAGTGTATTAAGACAAATTTCACTGAAGAATATTTTAAATGTTTTTGTACAATAAAAAAACTTACCAATGCTCTGTATCAAAAATACTATTTTCCTTAAACAGCATTTCTTTAGAGCAGAATTATTGACAGGAAAATAATATAAACATGCAATGTCAATATACAATGGAAATAATGTATTATTTTAAAAACAATAAATCATATTCTCATTTACTGTGCTTATGAGAGTTGTTTTAGAATAAAAGTTATTTGCAACTAAGATCAAATTCATGTACTTACAATAACAATTTTTCATCTAAGTGTTATATTTTATATTCAAAAATTTATTTTTTAGCTTCATTCCAGTAGAGCAAATCTCTCTTTTAAAAACCAAAGCATTATCAGTTCTCTCCTGTCTCTCTATTAGCACATCTCTATTTTACACGAGATATGCACCTTAATATTTTTTTCTCAATATTATGAAAACTTCCAGAAAGTTTTTAAAAATGACAAGGACCCATTTAGCTTCACCTCTACCAATAGTAAAAAATTGGGCAAAGGTGGAACTTTTAATTGACTGAGTTTGGTTTCATAAATACTAGTAATGCTTTTAAAAACACTATTTCAACATTTATACTTCCCCTTTGTAATATTTTCATCTTTTCAAAACTAGGTTTTAAATAATCTCATTTTTAATGGCTCAGTTGAAGTTTTCATAAATTCTTAAAAAGGCATCCTGATTTGAATCACTAGGCTCAGAAAATTATTTCTGATGTTTAACTTATATTCTCCTTTATTCAACTGTAACTCTTCAGAGTATCTTAGAAAATTAATTTTTCTTATAATTTCCCCCTTAAATCATTGTAGGTAATCTCAATATTTCATCTTTCTTAACCACACGGTATTGTCAAATTTGCAGAATCTAGAGATGACTAAGATATCCCTTAACTTTTAGTTTTTAATGAAATGATGCAGATGTTTCATTTAAGTATTGAATCTCTATCTCATTAAAACAATCCCACAGGATTTTTCAAATTATAAAATTTCTTGCCGACTGGTATTTCTGTTTAGTGTCTAGAACACATCTCAAAATTATTATTATTTTTAATAATAATAAAAACTGAAGTACAAAACTGTTGATTTCCTTCTTTATAGATTCCTATAGAGAAAACTGGACAGTGAACTTTAACCTTCTCTTTTCTTTGGTCACCTCAAACATTTAATCTAACATCAATCCTGGGGTTTGTAACTCCAAAATGTAATCTGAATTCATTTATATCTTTCTATCTCCATTGACACTACCCTTGTGCCGGTCACCATTATTTCTTGCCTGGATCTCACAAAAGTCTCCTATCTGGTCTGTTTGCTTCCATTCTCACATCCTAATTTATTTTTCACAATGCACTCAGAGTGATCTTTGCAACTCACACATCAGATCATGTCACTACCCGAATTAAACCTCTGTGAGATTTTCCCGATGCACCTAGAATACGATCTGAACCGCTTGGCTTACCAACTCAGGCCTATGATTCCAACCTCACGTAATACCACGCTCACATCCTCCGGAACATCGCCCCCAGCCCTCCAGGGGCGGACCCTGCTGTGCTCCAGCCACAATGGCTTCCTCTCTTCTGTGACGGACCAAATGCTTTCTACATCAGGGTCTTTTTGCTTTCTGTTTTTTTATGCCTAGATTCTCCTCTCCAAGGTCTTCATATGGCTAGCATTTCCACCCTCCCACCCCTTCTTTAAGTCTCTGCTTAGGAAGCACTTTTTCAGGGAGTCCTTCCCTACCTAACATAACAAAAAAAAAAAAAAATGACTTCTCTTTTGATATCATATCACTCTTACTTCATTATTATACCTCTCAAAATGTAGAATTAGCTTGTATAATTTCATTATTTTTAATACCTTCAATAGAGTATGAACTCTAGTCCCATAGCCATTTTCCCGAGGAACTTTGGTTCTTGTCATGGGAAATGGTATTTAAAAATCATGATCTGGGTAGTAGGTGTGCACATTTCTTTTGGTGTATGACAAGCAAACACTGAGGTAATGTTCCAGATTAAAGGAGATTAAATAGGTTTCACGTCTGAAGCTCACAAATCATCCTGCAATAGATTGTGGATTGGTAAAATCTCATACATTTATATATATATATAGATTTTTATTGGCAGAATCGACGCACTTTAAATATAGACTATGGATTGGGTAATAATATTGCATAACTATTAAATGTCTTGGTTTTGCACTGTGGCTATGCATGAGAATCTCCTTTTTCTTAGAAAATATACATAGGAGTATTAGGAATAAAATGTCAACATGGGGATCTATGATGACCTCACCTGAGGGGAGGAATCCTATAGTGTCTAAATATTATCAAGAATGTAAAACAATGGTACTTCATTAATAAAAAAGAAATCAAAAAAAGTTACCATGTCTGCGACTCATATGGTTCACAAAGAAACACACATACCACTCTCTTTCCTCTCTCTCATCTACCTATTTTTTTGGAAAAATAGAGAAAAAGAATAAAATACTAGCAAATGGACAAGTTGTAAATAATCCCGTATAAAGGACCTATCATAGTTCTTTATTTTACAACGTTTTCAATAAGTTTATGTAAAAACATAAATTTGCAAAATACAGAATATGGTTGCATATGTTTATATTTTCTGTTGACATTGTCTTGAATGATTAAAGACTGGAATAGCATCTTTTCCCTTTACCAAGCAAAAAGCAAACTAAATAGCTGGAGATGGAGAGCAGCACGTGTAACATGCAAAAGCAGGATTTTTGACAAGGGACAACTGACAACCAGATAGATTAATGTCAACTTTTTCTTAATTAAAGTGATTCTGTAATTGCATTATTCAACCATTACTAGTCCATCAGGTGCAAAACTTATAGGAGAATATATTATATGTTCTTTTTTCCCTTTACAAAGAGAAAATCTTCTAAACAGCTTAAACTTGCCTAAAGCAATTCAAGATGACCCAACTCTCCCCAAGTGACTTCTCAAATTCTTAAGCTATTATCTTTCCATTCAAACCCCTTTTCTAACTTTCCCAATTATACGAGCCATATAATTGCTAAGCTAAGATTCCTATAGACTATCTCTATCAAAGGATCAGGATTGGGAATGATAAACCTCTTAACAAAAACTTAATTCTGATTCTTTTCCCAGATTAAGGTATCTTAGCAACCTGTGAAGCATTTTATCTGCTGATTCTATCATTTTGAGCACTTTGTTGAACCCTTGAATTGACCTTATACCTGCGAGCTTCCCCTCTTGTTGGTTTTGTTGGTCCAGGTTATATAAAATGAGATTGGCAAACAAAAAGCAGTGTGACCACACATGTCTAGATGTATTTAGCCTTTAACACCACATTGGATGTTTATAAACTTACGGACCAAAATCTTTATTTCTGTTCTTTGTCTCCTGGGAATTATGTCTAGCTCTGCTCGATGGGTGGCAGTGATGATGAATAAGAGCTTGGTTTTAGCTAATACAAGGTTTTGAGATGAAAGAAGGGTAAGAGCTAAATTCAGTCAGAATTACTCTAGCAGGGGAATCCCGAGCAGTGATTCACACATTGCAAAGCATGTGTTGTGGTCTAACTTTCAAGAGAATGTTCCTGGTTATGCTACTCTAAGATGTATGAATAATTGTGAGAGAGCATCCCACTTCTCTCAACCAGTTCAAATATTCTGACATTGAGTCCTGGGAATACTAGCTGAGCTCAATGAAACACTGTCAATGATATTGAGAAGTAGTTTGTGATTCAAGGAACCACATTTACCATTTGCAACACTTTCTTCATCTTGCCTTCTACCTCATTACTAGTCCATCTCAGTTTCAGTCCTGAAGCCTCCATGTCTTCCCAACTGTGTTGGAGTGTTGAGGATTCAGTCTTTCATCCTCCTTTTCCTCCATCTCCTTTCATTTAGTAGGTGACCACATCTATTCCCATGGCCATAAACATCGTTCAGTCTCTGGACACTCTCAAAAATTTTCCCCATGTATCCCAGACCGCTTCAGATTTGCATTCACACGCCTCTGCAGAAAAATGCTTATAATTTCTAGGTGGAGATATATATATATATATATATATATATATCTCCACCTAGATATATATATATATCCACCTAGAAATAATAAGCATATATATATATATATATATATATATATATATATATATATATATATAATCAGGCATCCAAAACTTATGCCCAAAGCACACTTCTCAATTTTAACTCCTAACATCTGTTATTCCTTCTACAGATTCTCCACATAATAGGCAACTCCATTTTCCTGTTACTCAGGACAGAATAATTCTTGACTCTTTCTTTTGTCTTGTACTCCACATGCAACACCATTAGCAAATATGGAGGCACTGCTTATGAAATCTGACCACTGTTCATCACCTTCATCATCACTCTAGTTTGAAGAGCAAGATGTCTTGACTGGATAACTGCAATAGCTATTCACAGTCTCATGTATCTCTCCCCCTCTCTCACAGGGCACATTGTTCAGAGAAGCCAGAGTGATTCTTTTAATATATAGGTGAAATCACGTCACTCCTCTGGTCAAGTCCCTCTGATGGTAAATCTATATTTATTCTATTGGTTTAAAGGTTTACACAGCGTGGTTTCCCCATCTAGCTGAACTATATACTATCACAGCCAAAACTCTGTCATTTGCTCCATACTATTTTCATTGACCTCTTTGCTGTTCCTTAAACAAGTTAAGCATATTCCCCAATTAGCACCTTTGAACTTCCCAATTCCACTACTCAGGGTGCATCTTCCCCAGATACACTGTAATAGGTGGCAACTTATCAGAGAGAGTTTTCTTAACTACTTTTATCTAAAGGAATGCAACCATCATCATGTTAAAACATGTTCCATTTCCTTATTTTAATTCTTTTTTTTAGTATACATCATCACTTGTAATATTCTTTTTCTTCTTTCAATCCCATCAAAATATACTTGAGAGCACAGACCTTTGTTTGCTAACTTCTATACCTAGGGCAGTTGTTAGGCATAAGTAGATGCCTAATAAATACTTGTTAAGTGAGTTAATTGCATTGTTTTTCTGTGTAGAGTAACTAGGTAGAATAAAGTACAAACCTTTTCATAGATAACATTGAAATAAAGATTTGCAAATTCTGAGGAGAGGGTATGAGTTACTTGACATTTATGTGGACTCTTTTAAGAGTATCTGTAAAATGAGGCATTATTTTTCTAGCCTACTATAAAGGATTGATGAGTGGTAAGTGAGATAATATCTAGGAGAGATTTGAATTTTACCCATTATGCAGTCTCTAATCTTTCTATGAACAGCTTATATATGAGAAGTCTTTCTTTCACTGAATTCCAGATGTTTTATTTTGACTACATTTTTCTGATCAGTAAAAGATTGGTTAACAAAAACTTTAAGGGTTTCTTACTAGAAAATATTACTACCTGCTTTATCTGTTTAGTATTATTACCAGTGATTTGAAACATGAAATGTTGATGAGCTTGATTATGGATCAAGATAGCATATTACACACAAAAAATATACTTAAACTTTTGACATTAAACTAATTACTAAACTAGTTCTGTATGTTATTATTAATAACTATAATTACGTTATTAATAAATAAATGATTTATTAGATATAATTTTATTTAAGTCTCACAACAAAAATAACTAGACATTCCTACTCATACAAAAAATGCAATTGAGTCTCAGAGAGGTTAAATGACTTTCTTAAGGTCACAGAGCTAATATGATACACAGAGCTAATATGATACTGGATGGAAATGGGTAACTTTAGCTTTGAAGTTCATACACTTCATATTATTCTTTTAAGGTTCTTTGGTATGTGTGAAAAATAACAGATTCAAAATAAGGGTTAAGTACCAACACTGATAAAAATTAACATTATGCTGCCCTTAAGCCATTTGATATGACTGTCAAAGAATGGCTAAGCTAAAGCTGAGGTTGTGCTACTAGATTGATACATCCTTAGTGATGGAGGTAATAATTCAGATTTGAGCTGTGCTGGTAGATAATTCCTGGAATTATGTTTGTATCTGGATGTCATACTTTAAAGATCATAGAAAAAGTAAAAATTATTTCAGTGAAAGTAAACAGGATACCAAAATATCCTAAGAGACATGGTGGGTGGAGTTATGATTGTGTTACTTGAGGTGCGATTGGGGAAGCGTCAGAACTTACTGACAGAAATAGCCACCAGAAATTTCAGTCATTCAGTATGACTCCAAATAAATAACTATGACTGTGAATAGAGAATAAGTTTTTTAGGTGAAATATGCTGCTTCAGGAATTATTGAGTTCTCTGTAACTGGCAGAGTTCAAAGAAAAAACAAACAAACCCAGATGATCATGGTAGGGAAGTTTTGAAAGGAATTCAAGTATCAAAGGGAAGATTGAACTAGATAACCTTTGGGTCTTGTCTGACACTTGGATTTCATGCTTTGTTAGAAAAGACTGTCAGTCTACATTTACCTATTAGTGAGTTTAGGGCCATCAATTAGGCAACTATTTCATCCTATTTATAATGATGAATATATATTTAATTAAAATGTTATCTGGGCATTATTTGAGGCCTTCCTCAGATAAAATAGATTTGAACCCCAAATTCTATGCTGTGAGAAAATTCAAGCCACTCTGCAATGCCAATTATTGAAGTAGAAGGTAGGTCAGGAAAGGAGTTTTGCTTTCTTTGTATTTTTGGTTTTCTGAGTTAGCATAGAATTGGAATTGTATTTTCTCAAAACAAAACAGATACTCTCATAAACATTGAACTTAATACTGTTTAATTAAATTTCAAGGGGGGTGGGAGGGTAGAAAAGGAAGCTGGGCTTATGTTGCTACAAAGTAGCTCCACTGGGCATGAGGTATATCAGATTTTAAAATATGAATCACCCAGTCACAGGAGGATATCGTCATTCAGCTCAGTCCATCCTCAAAACCTCAATTTCTCTCTTGTCCTAGCTCACCAACCCCATCATTTCCTATCTCAGAATTACCTTCAGAACCTCCAATTCCTTCCCACTCTTAAAGATCAGCTCTCAAAATCTCAAAACTATTATATCTTAGACCCATCCATACAGACCCAGGCTTACCAAAGTGATCAGTAGAGCTGAAGAATCTCCTGGTGGTAAGAAAATCACCTTTTAAAGAAATATTGGTATTATAGAACAATTACAAAGTTTTTGAACTTTGTTTCAATTATCATACAATAGAACTGATTTTTTTTTTTTTACAATACTATATGTATTGTAAAATATGAGGAAAATTCCTGTCAGACCCAAGACTCCTAGATTAAACAGAAAGAGGCAGCAGAGCTTGGCAATCTAGAAACAAGCAGACCCTGTTTCTAGCCTTGTTTCAACTTAACTGGCTGTGCCACTTTGGGTAAGTTACTTAATGTCCCTGATCTTGGATTTCTCAACACAAAATGTGTTTAATAGCAATGTGATCCTCATAGTGATGTCTGGTTAAATTAAATAATGCATGTAGGGTTCTTAACACACTCCTTGTCAAATGGTCAATGTTCTGTGTTAGTCACCATTACTAATAAAATATTCTGACTCAAAAATTTTGTTCAGGGGGCCTCCCTGTGGAGCTGTCGGCAGTGGCGACGCGAGTTCGACGCCTGGCCGGGGAGATTCCCACATGGCCTGGCAGACCTCTCCTGCCTCGCCCACTGCTCCCCTCAGCAGTGTATTTGTTGATCTGCCTGTTCTGCTCCCCACTCTGTCTCTGGTGAACCCTCTCGCCTACCCATGCCTCTGGCCTGTGCCCCAGCTTGTATACATAAATAAATAAATCTTTAAAAAAAATCTTGTTCAGTTTTCTAAATTCATAATAAATATCCCCACGTCCACTGAAAATTTAGCTTGAAAGACTTTGAAGAGTGTACTAAAGATATTTACCATCAATATTTTTTCTTCTGCCTATCATTTGCAAGACTGTCACTAAGATTTCCTGAAAATACACTTCAATGATTTCTATATTGAAGGCAATTTATTTGACTGGCAGAATGATAGAGGAACTATTAGTAAAATACATTTTACCAATTTTACAACTCTCTCTGGTAGCATGATATCAGGATTTGATACAGTGATCCTAAATAATACAGTTGACCTTTGGCAAAATAGTAAATTAGAAATTGTTTAATTTTATTACTTTCTTTTCATTAAATACTATCCCAGTCTTAGAAAAAGCACTAGCCCTGTGCTATCTGTATGATAGCACGGTCACATCTAGCTATATATGTTAAAGTTGAAATTAATTATAATCAAATAAAGTTTAAAATTCAGTGACTCTGATGCACTAGCCACATTTCAAATGCTCAAAAGAATGTTCATATAAAACAATTCCATCAATTCAGTAAATTCTATTGGACAGTGCCATCCAAGATTCAAATAACTTGTATCCGTCTGTGGTCTGGTACCCTCAAAACTGCTTCCTTATAGGTGTCATCACTCTAATGTCTTTTCCCACTGAGAGCTTCCTGACCTTTGTGTTATATTATCAACTAATAGGAAGTCAGATGTTGAGATTAGCAACAACGAGAGCTTTGGGATCATTTCTACGTAAATGGATGGCTAACCTTTCATCCTCAATAGCAACATTTTTCAGAGAGAGACAGAGGTCCCTGGATGACCACTATCATCAACTTGAATGCCTATTTAAATCTCAGATTCTTAGGTTCTGCATTATACCTTCTAAATCTTTTTCTTGAACCAGCTTTTCCATTCATTATTATGGAATGAGGAAGTTTGAGAACCATTGCTGAAGGGGATAAAGCATGGGTGAAGATATATCTTCTCCATGAAAAAGTAAACAACTATGCTTGGGGACAATGAGACATGTCCTGAGTCACTTACATGTGGCTTAGTCTGAGCCCATGAGGAACTCAGAAAGCAGGACCCTGAGGACCTCTCTGGTGGCACAATGGGTTGAGCACAACACTATGAAGCTATCCAGAGCCACTGCAGCACAAGTTTGATCCCCAGCCAGGGAGATTCCCACATGGCACAGCAGACCTCTCCTGCCTCACCTGCTGCTCCCCTTAGCGGTGTACTTCAGTAGATCTGCCTGTTCTGCTCCCCATTCTTTCTCTGGTGAATCCTATTGCCACCCCCGCACCTCTGGCCTACACCCTAGTTTGTATGCATAGATAAATAAATCTTTAAAAAAAACAAGAAAGAAAGCAGGACACTGACATGCTAGTTCTGATTTACTACAGAACAATCTCTTCTTGTCCTGTAAAACACAGGACGTAAAATTTGAGAGCCAGACAGAAAGACATATGTTTGCCTGTGGAGCCCAGAATTCTTTGTTCTAGGAAATAGAAAGGGCAAAAAGCGAAGTAATCAGAACTGTTAAACAAAATGTAGTTACTTCATCAGAGAGATGGGGTTTTTACAGATCCTAAACCTGGAGGCTACATGACACTCAGAAGCTGGAACATGAATATTTGTTAGGGAAAAAACCATTTTGTCCTTTAACATTCAACAAGTTTGTGCCAACCAAATAGACCACAAGAAAAATAAAACTAGGAATTAACCACTTTTTCAAAAGCTCCAACTAATGGTAGTTGAACAAATGAGCCAGCAGCAACACCAGTGAGGAGGGATGCATGATTTACCAGGAGTTAACTCAAATGGTAAATAACTATGTCATCAATTAAAAAGGAAAATATCATTTCAAAAGGGATGAAATAGCAGGATAGTACAGTAATATAAAATGCTATTAGATTCCTGCTTTTCCAGGTGTCCAGTTTTGCTGCTCAAATTGAGAACAAGCAATTATTGGCTCTGGTCTCTGCTCCCAATCTGACCACAACGGTTCCATGGCTATGTCATCTTTCTCCTGCTCTGACACGCTGTTGTCTGTGTTCTTCTTTGCACTGACCACAATCTGCCTATGAAATGTTGTTCCTTTAAAATAAGAACTAAATTCAAGTGTGGATTGCATGATATTTGGCTTAGAATGAGAGACCCAAAGTCAAGGATGTAAAAATCATTTCATAATTTAAAAAACACATTTCCTGGTTCTCAGTATGAATACTAACATTGATTGAACATGTCGCGGTGATAAGTCCTTTCTCATTCAAAATTTTATAAAGAAGGTGTGATTTTATCATTGTGAAACATGAGAAAATGGAGAAAAGTTAGAAAAATGCAGGACTAGGGAGTAAAGCCATCTTCTTAACCAATTCCTCTGAGGTTATATATGAACTGGGTTGATATGTAAATAAATAAAGATCCTGGCAGATCTATGGATAAAAAAAAAGCTTCTAGTGTTTTCATGCAATGGTTGGCATAAAGTTTTGGTCATTTTCAATATAAAAGAAATCTTTGTCAATTCTTTCTGTCTTACACACACACACACACACACACACACACACACACACACACACAGACACACACATTGGAGTACTACCCATGTTTCCCCCAAAGCTATAAAAAGGTTACCTAATCTAAAAAAAGATATTCAGCTTCACATCTTATGAGATCCTATATAGTTTTAATATCTGTCCTGCCCTGTGGCTATCTCCCAACAATAAACTATACATAGGAATCATAGTGTAAGGGGAAAATAAAGATATATAGTGACACCAATATGTGAAAGCAAAACATCTGAAAATTCAGTGAAAATATTAATAAACTCAGTGAAAAATTCAGTCAAGCATTTGATATTAGGTAGACAAAAATAAATGAATAGTAAACTCAGTTAAAATGGCATTTTGGTATATGATAAAAATGACTTAAAATGTTTTAATTATTGTTTCTACATTATTCTTTTGTGAACATGACCATGTAATCTTAGGACTCTTTTCAAATTAGTGAGGAATAAATGAATGTTGACGCTTTTGCTCAATGGTTTGCATTTTACTCAAAGGAGCAATAAATTAGCTCTTTATTACCCAAGGTTTTCATTCCACAAAGATATTTTCAAGTATGTTCTAGGAATGATGTGATGCTTAAAAGATGTTCCTGTATATTGATCAATAACTCAAGTCTTCTGATAACATTCATGAGCATATTCTCCTAAAGATACTCTCTTCTTTTAAAACTAAAAGCAGGCCCACCCAGGAAATCTTGCCACGTGGCCTCACAGTAAAAAAGATGGCCAAAACCAGAAGAAAGCCCAGAGATGGAGCCTGAAGATAGGAACTGTGATAGCCTTGAAAAGAAGCAATTTGGAGATTTGTGGGAACTTTCCTGGAGGATACTGTAGACAGGAGGGCAAGGTACTGCGGACAGACATAAGAAAGGTGTACACCTTCATTCTTATTTTGTTTTGGAATATTTTACCATGGTTAAAAAAAGCATTAAATGCATCCTTAAGCATTTCATAACTGTATGATTCGGTGCATTAAGTGTTTTGGTATCTTTGTGCAAGCATCACACTACCCATTTCCAGAACGTTTTCATTCTCCCAAACTGAATCTTTTAACCATTAAACAATAATTCTTACCCCTTCCC
This sequence comes from Scalopus aquaticus, assembly GCA_004024925.1. Classification (NCBI taxonomy): domain Eukaryota; kingdom Metazoa; phylum Chordata; class Mammalia; order Eulipotyphla; family Talpidae; genus Scalopus; species Scalopus aquaticus. The sequence goes on from PVIJ01006115.1 coordinate 66,599, forward strand.
CTTCACCTCCTGATAACCACTATTCTGCTTTCCATCTTTATGAATTTGTCTTTCTGGAGTGTCTCACATGCTAGTGAGGGAAGGACTGTGTTCCCCCACATCGCAGGTTGTACTTGTAATCTCAAATGTGATGCTATTAAGAAGTAGTTCTTTGGTAGAAGATTCGGACATGAGGGCAGATATTTCATAAATTGAATTAATGTGCTCGTAAAAGATACTCCAGCAGACCCCCCTCATCCCTTCCATCATGTGAGAACACAGCAAAAAGATGACTGTCTGTGGATCAGGAAGTAGATTTACCATGAATCTTCTAGCACCTTGATCTTGGTGTTTTTTGTTTGTTTGTTTTTTTAGTCTAACTGTGAGAAATAAATGTTTGTTGTTTATAAGCCACCTAGTCTTTGGCATTTTGTTATAGAGTCTCAACTGAGAACAAAACAAAACAAAACAAAAAGATCATATAAGTACAAGCATATAATATTTGTTCTTTTGTGTCTGGCTTACTTCACTTAGCAAAATAGTTATGTTTCCTCAATGGTGTAGCATGTATCAGAATTTCATTCCTCCTAATATGAATAATATTCCATTCTATGGATATACCACACTTTGCTTATTCATTCATCAATGGACATTTGGTCGTTTTCCTCTTTTGCTGCCATGAACAGAGGTCTGCAAGTAATTGTTTGAATCCTTGCTTTTAACTCCTTTGGGTATACTCCTAAAAATAGTGGTTTTAATTTTCAAAATAGTTTATTGTAGACATACATAATGTTGCACAGACAGTGACAGATTAATGAATTATCCTTAAATCATTGATCACCCATGTGATCGTCAGTCCAATGAAGGAGCAGATATACACCACATCTCAAACCCCATGTCCTTCTAGTCCCTAAGTTTGCCCACTCTCCTGACTTTTTTTTTTAAAGATTTATTTACTTATGCATAGAACCGGGGTGTAGGCCAGAGGTGTGGGGTGGTGAGAGGATTCACCAGAGACAGAGCAGGGAGCAGAACAGGCAGATCTACTGAAGTACACTGCTGAGGGGAGCAGCAGGCTAGGCAGGAGAGGTCTGCTGCGCCACTCTCCTGACTTTTAATCCCCTAGATCAGGTGTGTATAATTTTGAACTTTATAGCGATGGAAACATACCATATGTACTCTCATTTAAAAAAATTTAGTATTATGTTGTTTGACAATAAAAATTATGTTTTTAAAGTCATTTACATTGCATCTGTAGGCCTTAAATCCCCGTTGTCACATGTAGCTTCAGTTTGACTATTGTCATGATACATAATATTTCATTATGTGAATATTGCATAAGCTCAGTGATAATTGTGTTTTCATTCTTAATTTCTTTTTATTCTTAAAAAAATGGGTAGAGGGAATCAAGATGTTGGACTTCAGATGCTTCTACCTTTTCTTCTTATATTGTAAAAGAAGAAATGGATGAGGCAATTATATGCCCCATGGAAAAAAGCAGTCAATTGCCATTTTACTCTTAGGCCATATTTTAGACTGAATTTAATCTGTCAGTAACTCCACTCAGCTGGGGCTTCCTTGTGCCCCAAGGAAATTCTCTTCCATTCCCTAAGGAATACTTACCTAAGCAATCTGGAAAATTTCTTCCTCCCCGCAATATCAAAGAGTGATACCTCAATTATACTGTATTTTCATGTGAAAGCAGTTTAGAGGCGCCACCACTGAAGTTGTTGGACTTGTATTCCAAAGAACTGAGATGGGGTGGCAGTGAGGTTTTGAGAGGAAGAGCAGGAACACACTTCTGTAGGCATCTTTTGCTTCTTCTGTTACAGCACAGGATTTATGACTACTGGTATATTCAGAGAGATCATTTATGGCTAAATTCTCTTTGCAAAACAATTGCTCTTCTCTATTAGCATCAGATCACTGGAATCCAGGAGGAATCACCACTTCTTCCTATATGATCATCCTCAGTGATGTAATAACTTGTTATTCTAGTTTCGACAGATCCTTCTTCCAAACCCATTCCTACCTCTAGTGACTCTTAAGAAGAGGTGGGTAGAAGGGTATAGGCAAAAGGAGGTGGGTTTATGCCTGAAGATTATTCGTATTTTGGTGGTAGACATGGAGAGGTAACATATCTGGAGAGGTATAAATCTATACCCCTAAAATAGATACACTGTTGTAAACCGACATTACCTTAAACATAATGTTACAAAAAATAAAAAAAACCTTCAAAAAGGTATGTATATATGACATACAAAACATTTAAATTCTCTGCTATAGAGCATATGTGTTAGAAAGAGGTGTTTTCCAACTCATGTTCCAGAGTGTCTTCATATTAAATTATGTGTTCCTTAAGAATGCCTGTATTCCTGAATCATTGTGTTGTAAACCAATGTTACCTTAGTAAAAATTTATTTTCAAAAAAATGCCCTTTTGGGATAGATGGCACTTGACGTAGATCTACTGCTTGCTTTATCAAGAATTATGTTTTAAATGACCAAGAAACTCCAGTAACAGGGTATGGAATAAAGGGAGAATGGCTAAAAAGCCTCAAGCCTTTTGGATAAATTTGATTCAGAACTCCTGTCTTTATAAATCATAGCAGTGGACTCTATTCATGTTGATTAACCTTATATTTATGACAGTGGGTTTTGGTGAAATGACCATAAATGCTATGGACTGAATTGTGACCCCAAAATCCTTATGCTGAAGTCTTAACCCTAATATGACTATATTTGGAGATAGGGCTTTTAGGAGGTAATTAAGGTTAAGTGTGATCCTAAGTGAGGGGCCCTAGGATCTGTGGCTTTATAAAAAGAGGAAAAGAGAAATTTCTCCTTCTCTCACCACCATGTGAGGACATGAAGATGGTGTTCATCAGGAATCAAATCTACTAGTACTTTGATCTTGGACTTCCCAGCCTCTGGAAACGTGAGAAATATTTTTTTTGTGTGTGTTTATTTAAGCCACGTGGCCTGCGGCATTCATTTATGGCAGTTCAAGGGTGACCAAAGCAATGCTTCTTACAGCTATAACTGTACACCCTTGAATGAGTCACTTTTGCTCATTGAGACTCAGTTTCCTAATTTGGAAATTGACAATCGTAATCCTTATTCCACTTAAGTAGCTGGGAGGATCAATGGGATAAAACATCCGAATTATGATAGATACAGAGTAAATTCTTAAGATGTTACTTCCCTTCCTATCCTTTGTTTTTTATCATCTGAGCATAGTTGTAAAATGTAAAGGGAACAATAACATGTCCACCACTTCCAAATAGACATGAAAATAATAATAGCTAAAATTCACTGAGCACTTAGAATGGAGAATGGATCAGGGCCCTCTATCTAAAAAGTTATTATTTTCATTATTATAAAGTCTCCACAGGACACTTCAGAATAAATATTATTTCTTTTAACAGATAAGGAAACTGAGGCTCAGAGAAATAACTTCTCAAGGTTGCATTGTTATATAGTGGAGCTCAGATTCATATCCATACCTGTTTGATTTCCTGTATTCTGTATTTTTCATCATTTTCTTATTCCCAAGTATATGATTATTGTTCATTCAACCTGAAGGGCACAGGAGATTCAATCACTGCTCTCATGAACCTCACTATCTAGCAGGAAAGGCAGAAGTGAAAATCAATAATTAGTAAATAGTGTGATAAATGTTAAATTTGCACAGGATGTTATTGAGTACAGAGGACAGATGCCAAATGTCTGAGGAGGTCAGAATATGGTGCCAGAATGAGTTTATTGGTCTGATAGTGTTGAGAAGGACATTTCAGGCTGAGGGGAAAAGGCACAGAAGCATAAGGGCAAGGCTCATTGGAGATCGGCATGTAGTTCTCAGTGTCTGGAGTGAAGGACACACTAGGGAAATGAGGTAAATGAGGCAGGGGAGGTTTGTAGATGTCAGATTATGAAGAATATTTATATGACATAAAAGGCATTTAAATTCCCTGCTACAGAATGTATGTGTTAGAAAGACATTCCTGTATGTCTTTGCTCTTGAGACAGTATTTCTTTTTAGAAAGATCTGCATTATGTTTATCTCTGGGTATCCAAGGTTTAGCACTGGATAGTTACTCAACAAATGTTTGTGGAATGAATGAAAAAATGAATGCTATTAATATATATATTTTAGATCCCCTGACCATGGGGCTAGAGATGCCAAAAATGGGGTGATAGATAACAGTGAGGAGGGATTTAAGCAGCAAAGGCACAGTGAGGAGGATATTGAAAAGTCCTTTAGTAAAGGGACCACAATTAACCAACACCAGAGGACTAGTTGGGGCATGGTGAAGTGAAAAGGAAGTGGGGAGAAGCAGATTTCAAGAAAATACGGTGGTGTATTGGATAAGTTGAGTTGAATGTTTGACTCCTGCATGTTAAGATTGTAACCTTTACTTGGAAGCTAGTTGTGTCACGCTATTAAATCTGTGACAAAACCCGTTTACAGTGAGAGAGTGTGTACAGGGAGACTAGAGTGAGCACTGAGGTCAAACCTTAGGAATGAACAAGTACTTTCCAGAGATTAGTACAAGTTATAGAATCTTATTTTTCATCAGGGGTAGAGAAAGGGAAGTCTAGAATGTGGGCTTAATAGGAGTAAGGGATAAAATGAATCTTGTGGTGTGAAATCTAAGGGAAATTCAAGGGAATATATATTCAACAGGATTAAACTCTGCAGAAAGGAGTAAATTTAACACTATATTCTTTGTGTGTTTGGTAGTATATTCATTGGGAAAATTATATGATTTCTATGGAGTTAATTTTAAAACAACTTTAAGGGTCTGCTTTGCTTGGTACTATATATTTTTTTCTATGAATTGGATGCATTTTATATTCAGCAGTGGAAATTGAGCATTTTAAAACGTAAATCATACCCACAAATGGCATTTTCATGAAAAAATTGAAGTATGCTAATACAGTATACTACCAGGAGGGTACAGTGAATGAAATTGCTTGTTTGCTCAAGGCATCATTAAAGTAAACTGTTGGTAAGAGCAAAAAATGAGAGACCCAAATGGAAATATAAGAGCATGGTGTGCAGACTTTTCTAGGAAGGTGTGCTTTTTAGAATGACTATGGGAAAATAATATCTCTTGAATATGCAGGAACAGTCTTAGAAGCTATGAGTAGAATGAACTTATTACAAATGGAAACAACTGAAGATTCAGCATAGTAATTCATTTACAAAAATAAGGATTGTCTTCATGGTTGTGAAAGAGTTAATTAAGACTTAGTTTTTAATTGTTCAGAAATTTAAATGATAATTCTACTTATAAAACATTTGAGGCTAAGAAATTATAGATTCTATGTAAAGTGTGTGCTCTATGCAGAAATCCATATCTTTATGAAAATTTAAGAGTGGTAAAATGCATTTGAGAAGAGTGCACATAGTTTGTTCTTCCATGAATTTTTCACCAACTCAACACAACTGTGAAATTTACACTCAGATCAAGTAACAGAACAACCACAGCATCCAAGATGTTTTCTCTGAACTCCTTTCCAATCACTAAGAGTAAATACCATAACTTATACAACATAAAATCCAAATTTTGATTTTTTTATATTAAATTATTTGTTTGGATTTCATGCTCATTCACAGCCCAAAAATATATTTAAAAATTATGTTTATTGAGCTATCCCTGATTTATAACACTATATAATTTAAAAAATACTTTATTCATTTTAATTGAGGTAACATTAAGATCCTCCCATCAGGTATCAACACTATAGTGTATCCACCACCAAATCACCCATAGTCCTCTACCATAGTCCATTTCTTTCCTTCCCTTTTTGTTTTTACTTCTCCTCCACATCCTCCCACCTCTGGATGCTTTAGTTCTAGAGCTAGTTTTTAAGCCTGTCTTTATCTGACCCTTAGTTTGGTTTCTCTATATTCCACATATCAGTGATACTATCCAATATTTATCTTTCTCCTCTGAATAATATCACCTAGCATTATCCCTTCCAGCTTCATCCATGTTGCCACAAACGGTACGTGTTTATCTCTTTTGATTACTCAGTAATATTCCACTGCCTGTGTATACATATACATATATATATACACACAAATACGTATATATGTATGTTTATATACCACATCTTGATTTACCCATATATTTTGGAGAACTTAAGTTGTTTTCATAATTTGGCTATTATAAATTACACTGTATAAATTTTAAGGGTATAGGTTCACATCTCTACAAATGTATGTTACATCATGCCCACTACTAATAGACCAATAATCCTTAACTATAGTCCGTTGGATTTTCTCCCCCCATTGCTCTCCATAACTCAACCTTCCTTTTTAGTAACCCCAGTTCTGCAATCACATTTCTAGGTTTTTATTTTATTTTTCCTGTTCCTTTGCTTTGTTTCTGTATATTCCACATATGTCTGAAATCACCCATCCTTTGTCTTTCCTTTGCTTCAAATGTAAATATTTAAACAATAGCTTGCATCTGATTCTCTATCATGTAAATAGATAACAGTTCACTGAAGATGGTGCATTTATGAGTTCACTTGTTTTTCCCCCTTATTTAAGCTCTAAACTTGTCCACGGGAGGGGTTATGCTTCACTCTGTCCATCTTCACTTGAAGGATCTAGTGCAGGGATTAGAACATGGTAGGTATTCAATAATTACATTGACTAACGGTAATGGAAAGCAATAAGAGCAAGAAAAATCTGAGGACAATGGGAGACAGGAATTATTTCTTGTGATGAAAATACTTTGGTCTTGATGACAGTGACATAGCAACATACATTGGGATATTTCGCATTCTGAGCATGACTCAGAGTAGGGCAGAGAAAGGAGGGTAATTCTCTTGGGCTAGCTTTAGATTTCTTATAATGGGATATGAGAAGGAGGGTGCTATGGTGGTGGGAGAACTATGGGGACTACTGCCGAGGGGAGAAATCAAATACTGTCCAAAAAACTCCAATGATATAAGAAAATAAATTAATTGAAAAAGACACTCAAAATGGACCTACCATATGACCCAGCAATTCCACTCCTAGGAATCTACCCAAAGGACATAAAAACACTAATATGAAAGGAAACCTGCATTCCTATATTTATTGCAGCACCATTTACAAGAGCCAAATATGGAAACAACCTAAATGCCCCCAAACAGATGAATGGATCAAGAGGATGTGGTATATATACACAATGGGATACTACTCAGAGATCAAAAAGATAAACTCATGCTATTTGCAGCAACAAGGATGGAAGTGGAAGATATTACGTTAAGCAAAATAAGACAGAAGAAAGATGATAACTATTGAATGGGTTCACTTATATGCAGGATATAGAGAAACCAAACAAAGTGTCCAGAAAAAAAAAAGACAAAACTCTCAAGCTGACCATATACCTGAGGGGCATGCACAGGAGGGGAAGAGCACAAGGGATTGTGGTGATGGACCTCGGGTGCATAGTGGTGGGATCCTACAGATACTTCACCAGAAGGGAGAAATCAAATGTTATCTAAAATTAACAAAGATGTAAGAAAATTAAAAAAAAGTGTGATATTAAACAAGGAGAGGGTGGGCTCAATAACAAAGATTCGAAGGGCATGTTAGCAAACAACTAGCGGTGGGATCACTAGCAAGAACCTAAAGGGCAGATTTAGAATACAACTAATGCATGCGCTCAAAATAAAAAAAAAAGAAATTAAATAAAATTACAAAGGAAAATAATCAACAACATTTATTTTGTATTAACTTAAGTATTGTCAATAACCTTGAGTTCTTATTATATTGTAAGATGACATTTAATTCAATGTCCTAAAAATAATTCAGATTTAGTCAATGCTTTCTATAAACCAGACCTGTAATTTACATAAATGAATTCATTATAGTTTCAATTATTATACCTCACATTATATGTTATCCTCATTTTAAGGCAATGAGGCTTAAAGTAGTTCAGTTACTGGCAAAAGTTATAAATCAAAGGGCCCTTCATGAGAGACTCAGGTATGTCCTGTTCCAGAACTTGGGCTTACACCTACTATCGATTATGTATTGGGTATTTGTAAGATAGACAATTTCTTTATAATTTTGAAGCACTGGGCTTTTACCTACTATTACTCAATACTCTGCACTGAAGTTTTTTTTTTTTTTTTAATTTAATGACTAAGCGGGTATCTTTACACTAGAACATACAGTTGCCTGAGAGTTTTGTATCTGATTTGGTGGAGGTCATTCGGAGTGACTTCTGTATCTCACCAAGAAGCTTGGTTGTGAATACAGAGTTAGAATATAGAATGTGAAGACAAAAGCCCCGGTATTACATTCAACTTAAAATAGATTGTGCGAGAACACCTTTGACAATTTTGTACACAGACAGAATAAAAAATTCAGAACAAATTCGTCACTCTTTTGGTAAAAACATCTTTAGAAGTTTCAATTTAAAGTCAAAAGTTTGTCTGTTAGTATCCATCATTACTTTAGCATCAATTAAACTAACACGTGGTAAGAAACTGCACAATAGGTGTCTTACCAGTTATAGAGTCAAGGGTACTCAGAGAGGTAATAGTTTCCTGAGATGAGAAGACATCAGTTTCTGATTACATGGTTCTGATTACCTCCTTAACCAGGAGGTTGAGAGGAGAGGGTAGTGGTCTTCTCTGTAGATAATGTGATTATAGTCCAAAGTGGCTTCTTGTTATTCTCCCAAAATACATCTGGGAACTAAGACTGGGCTCGCCTCCATATCACTGGCCTTTGGTGGCCATCTGTCCTGTCTGATTCACACCTTGCCCCCACCGTGGGTTGCCCGACTTCCCTGAACTTCTCCCAAGGTGCTTTCAGGCATTTCTTAAAAGGGCATGAGAATTATTTTGAAAATAGCAAACGAGTGCATATGTCAGTGTTTGCTAAATTTCCTAAACTACTAAAAGTCTAGGGTTTCAACTGTAATACTCTCCAACTCTCCCACAAGTAATTTTAAATACAGCAGGGCACCAAATAGATGCCAAGGAGGCAGATAGTAATAAAAATAGAATATTGTTATTTTGTCTCTTAAAAATTAATCACAAAGGGGTAGAATCTATTGGATTATTTTAGGCCATATCAAGAGAAAAATGGAGTGTTCAGTTAAAGACTGAGAAAAGTTATTCTTTACATTAAAAGAACTGTCACTTTATAATTTTTATTTTCAGTTCAAAAGTAAAAGGACAAATTTTATATAACCAGATAGCTATAATAATGCTAACCAGATACCTTTGTCTTTCCTTTTGCTTTTATAATAAGCCCTATAGACTAAGCGCCTGGCTATAAATAAAACTATTGATGTTAAAAGGTCATGGCTATGACCTTTCACATGTTTCTTCTCCACTGTATCTATATACACTGTATACTTTACCCAGAGAAGAGATTCTTTATTTAAGAGAGTTTAAACTGTTCAAATTTGTAATGTACTGGGGATTTTGGAATGTCTAGGGGACTTAGTGGATAAAGAACTGACCTTTCATCTCTGAACCCAGACACAATCCAACCGTAGATAAGTGAGAAAGTTTTGTGTCAGTTGCCTGTATGATAAACTGGTACTATCCACTATCTTCCAACCCAATTAAGCATTACTGGCAGATCTGGTCTCAAGAGGCACATGGAGTATAGAAATGGAATTACTTCTACTCCTAGAGAGGGTGTCTGAACCTTCAAGATAGGATTTTAAGGTTATAAATGAGAAGCATTGGCCAAAGTAACATCTACAGATAGAAAACCACAAACCAGTATGAAAGCTACTCTCCCCCTGACCCCCCATCATCACATGCAAATTTGAGATACTGGGATACTTTTCAAGGCTCATACTTTTTGCTTTTATTTGGTATATCTTCAAATGCAATTCATAAAATATTTTTATTCTATTAACAGGAAAATATATGGAATATAGTAGATACAGCAGTGTATAAATCAGTGGTAGAATACAATGCAACTTAATGCTGATAAAGTCAATTTAATGTTTACAGAAAAGTGTGGAAAATAGTTCTAAAATATTAAGTAACTCACAAATCTCTACATTTTATTTTGGAGTATGTGATATGAAGCCATGACAAGTTTTCATTTTATTATTTAAAATTTACTTATCTAACATTAAAATGAACTCCCTTTTAAAATAAACAATGCAAACAACTAAAAGAGCATGTATCTTGAGGACATGATTGCTATTTTTTTTACATCTTTGATTTTTCAAGCATACAATCCAACAATGTGCAGTAGATGCTCACTAACTATTGATACTCTATGATGTATGAATGAGAACTGATTGAAAGAGGTGTTATATCAAGGAGACCATTGCTAAATTGAATAAATACAGTAAATTGAACTACCTAGAAATAATGAGGAAGGGGAGGTTGAATAATTCCTAAAAAATATTTAAGTAATTAAAAAAATTCAACAATGAAAATTATCAGGTCTAACTTGGAGTTAAAGCCTTTACTTTCAGGGATGGTAATTCAGTAATTTAGCAATTTTTTTTTCTGCCTCAGAAAGAATACAGTGGCTATTGTCATTTAAGTAGAGCTTCAAGCTATCATTTACATACTATTAAGAACTTTGTAATCTGCAGTTACGTATCAGCTATTTTGAATTTAACAAAGGAGAAAGACTGTATTTTCCTGAGACTATATGACAAAGAAGGAAAAAATGGTGAAAAGCACTGACAATCTATGGTTATACTATGTTTACTTTCATTTATTTTTTACTATTTTTCTGTGTTTTTGCAAGTATTGTACAAAAAATCTATTATTATTTTTTAAACCAAGAAATGTAGTTCTGAAACGAACACTGATCCCTAAATTCTACTTCATTATGCCTTTCTCATTAGCCATCATTCATGTTTGAAAAACTAAGTATATAGTATTCACTACATAGTATTCACTAATAGTATTTACTGTGCAAATTTGAAAGTCAGTAACTTCATTGGCCATTACAAGAATACTTGAGTACTTTTAAGTCACAAATAATTTGATTTGAAAGTTGAGTGAAAGTGAACTCAATAGAGGTGAAGTGTTTAAATTCAAGATCAGAGGTAATAGTGGCTGTAAGGGACCAAAAACCTCGAAAATATTTGAGGGAATTGTGTTGAGTGGTTAGAAAGAAGAGGATGTAAGAGTATTTTGGCCTATGTGCATTGATGACATGGGTACTTTATGCCATTGGTGTTGGCCAAAATTGTCAAATTAATTAAATCTTGACTCATTCACTCTTTTGTGAAGATACAAAATTTGAATGGAAAAAAAATGTTAGCTACATAGGAATAACAATCTGAAGAAAGAAGTAAAATGCAGAGCTTAAGAGATTGAAAGATTAAGATGAATTCTCCAACCATTATCAAATTGCCTGATATGATCCCTTCCTTTATTTCCAAAGAGGAGGTTAGAAATAGTAGCTGGCAATCTGAGAGGGTTGGAGTAGAACATTGATATAAGGAAAAATCAAAAGTTAAAATTCAGGTTTCGTGACTAGAATATTTTAAGATATTTTAAGATTATCTACTTTCTCCGTGTGGCTTTTCAAAGGGAGATTGGAGGTAATTAACAAGAACCATTTAGAAATGGCTTATTCTAGAAATGGTATCTTCTTATACTCACTATTAAAGGGGATCAAAAATCTACCACTCCAAAATATCTTTTGGCAAAAGGTTGACTTAACAGGCAGGGCTCTGAAGACTGGGTGGAGGTTGGTCTTGAAATAGATATTTATATGTATACTTCTACAAGAGCATGTACTGAGGCCCTAATCTTCTTGTCCCTTTTCAGTGGAGAAGACAGAACTTAAAATCTGCATAATTTTGTCTACTGTATTTTCCAAGGCAAACTCCCTAACTGACCTTTCCTTTCTCCCCCTCCCCCCTCCACGTCCTTCTATTTTAGCTAAACTATTTGAGATGGCATTGGAAGCTTTCTGAGAAAGTTAGTCATGCTGAGTGTCTCCCATATATATAGGAGGTCTGAATTTTATTATTAAAACTTCTTCTTGACTTTTTATCTTATCAATCTGATGCTTCTTTGATTATTTGCTAACCTAGAAGAAGAGGGGTATGGGATGATTTCCTATGGGCACTAACACTATTTCCCCTACCAACTATGGGAAGCTATAAAATCGAGATAACTTCCCAAATCTTTTGCTTGTAAAGTACTTTTTTTTTTTTTTAAGATTTATTTTTTATTTATACATACAAGCTGGGGTACAGGCCAGAGGCGAGGGGCAGCGAGAAGGCTCGCCAGAGCCAGAGCAGGGAGCAGAACAGGCAGATCAGAAATACACTGCTGAGGGGAGCAGCGGGCGAGGCAGGAGAGGTCTGCCACGCCATGTGGGACTCTCCCTGGCCAGGCATCGAACTCGCGTCGCCGCTGCCGACAGCTCCACAGCGCAGCGCTCAACCTCTGCGCCACCGGGGAGGCCTGTAAAGTACTTTTTAAGAAGCTATAGAAATGAAGCTTTCACTTACATCACTTGGAGGAAATCACAGTATGGCAGAGCTATACAACCATAAGTGTCCTCAAAAATGACACTCTTGTGAATTCCATATTTCCATAACTCTTCTCTGTATCCTCTTTATAGTATACATAAAATTATAGTTTAAATAGCTATTTAGTTAATTTAATATCCGTGTACCACAATAAACATGAAGGAAAAATTGTCTCTATTTTTGCACCATTGTACTTTAAGTTCTTAACTGCATGACACAGAGTAGGTGCCTTATAACTGTTGAATCATGAATCAGTCACGAATAAATACAGGGGACCATGGAGATGGATCACGGGTGAATTGGTGGTGGGCTGCCCAAGGGGAATACAAAATGTAAAAGACATAAATAACAATAAAAAAAAATAAGAATCAGTCACGAATAAAGCACTTCTTAAACATTAATTTCTTTGACTTAACTCACATGTTAGAAAATTGATACTTGCAAAGGAGTTACTTTTGGTTAGAAACTACTTTTGTTATTTGAAGGATAAATAAAACTTTTAAATTTCATTTGCTTGTATGATTGACTTGTAACAAATATTTTTTCTACGAACACCACCAAAAGCAAATATAGAATCGCTAAGTCTGTGAAACTCTTTAATAAATAATATACTGATTTTACTAAGAAAATGCAAGTCACTAACTATCATTATACATTTTTCTTTAAAACTTCTTATACATAAAGAATTGTTTAGAGGTGTCATAAATTACAATTTAAAGCCATGTTTATTTATTCAGTGTCTGCGGGCACTCGCTGAATAGTAAAAGCCAAAAGAAGACCCCTTACTTTAAAAGATGATAACACCTTTGGAAAGCTAATAGTGTAAAACTTTCTGAAGGAAAATTATTTCTTTACTGAACAAGGAAAAAGTCAGATTGGCTTAGTCCATTTTGCACCTTTGTGCTAGGGAATCTCTAGGTTTAAATTACAGCAGCTTCAGTCTTTGCTTTTCAATCCCTTAATCCTTAAGGAGCATAGGTTTCAGTTCAAGACAACTTCACACAGAACATAAGAAAAGACTCTGTGAGCCTACCTCAAGTATGATGATCTTTTTTTCAGCTGTGATCTTTCACTTGCATCCCATAGTAAAAATGACTTTGAGGCAAACCAGTGTCAAATAATTAATGCATTTTCGAAGAAGGACTTTTTTCCACTATACTATAATGCAATGCATGAAAAGCAATAAATGCTTTCATGTAAGCCACTTGTACCTGTGGTTTTCATCACTGTTTCACTGGGATCCCTCACATTAGAGAACCTTTGTGAGGTGCCTAAGCTGAAATGGAAAGAAAAGCTGGCCTGGGAGGTTTTACATCTGGTAGCCTACCCCATTACTTAAACAGGCTACATCTTTTAAAGAAAAGTTATACAGGTTGAATTGGGGCAATTATGTCCTGATCTAAGACATATATATCTGTCAATGATTTCCAGGTGTTTCTTTAAAAACATGTTTTCTTGATCTATAATTAATATTTGGCTAATGGAACTCTACTAGCAAAATGCCACAAAACCACTCGCCTTTCTCCATGCCATAAATGATAAGAACTAATAGCAACCATATTAAGATTCTTAGGTTTTTAAGCATTATCCTAGTTTGTGTCACCGCTGTTATTTAAAATTATAATATCCAGGTGCTGTGTATGGTATTTGATCAAAGGGAATGGAAATGTAATGAGTTATAAGTTTTCTCCCTTAGGACTCAAAATGTACATAATGGGAGAGGGTGTGATTTATTTTCTGAGTCATTCTGGAAATAGTTATGAAAACCTTTAGTTAAATGTTAGTAACCCAAGGTTATTGAATCTGCTGATATTTACCATTATAGGAGTACATTTTTTGAGGGAATAACTGAACTAAAATGCCTTAAACTAACTCTGTCTCTCAGAAAGCATTACTATCTCTGGCTGATTTTTTAATGAATATTTCTAGACTCTATGTGACATGTTCATAGAATCAAAAAAAAAAATCAAGACTTCAAAATTGACCTTTAGAGATAACAAAAAGTGACACTTGATTTTTTTGATGGTGATGAATGCATCCTCTAAATTACAATGAAGAGTAGAGCTATAATTTTATGGGAACATTTCTAATTTTTCTCACATTAACCTTGTGTTAAGAAATGCTGACAACTTTGAATTACAGAACTAAATCTGCTTCCATTCTTTGCCATCAGTGAAAATGATCAGCCCTTCCCCTTTAAGCAAATGCAATAAAGAAACATCAGAGGAGGGTTGAACACCTTTTTTTTTTTTTATTTTTGATCTGCCTCAAATATTGTTTGACCTTAATCACTGTCTTCCAACAAGCTTAATGTGACATCACCTTGAAACAAAAACACATAGCTCTCAAGTCTGGCTCTGGAATGAAAAAGCCCTGATTATTAGTCCTCTGTGTGATCTTTTCAGATTGCACTGATGAGATGAAGTTTAATCTCGTTTCTCTCCTCTCCAGTACCACAAACCACAGGCAGTTTAAGGCAGCCTGAAAATCTCTTACATCTGGAAGAGCAATAATTCATGGGATTTCGTCTGACAGCCATGACAGGCAGCAGGGCAGCCAGAAACAACCGTCTCTTATGTTGTGCTATTTGCAAAAAATCAGAAGAGGAGGAGTCGGCACAGGACCACATCCTTCTTTAGCATATGTTAGTGGAGCAAACCCTTTTATTTTCTGCCAGATGCTTCATGAATAGGTCCTAAATATTACATAGACAGTAGCTATCACTTCCAAACAAAATTCCTGGGTGTCTGCTAAGCTGCAAAGCATATGAAGACCTATTGTCTGGCAAAGGGTCATGGTTAAATTTGCACAGATTTTTTAAAATAGATATTTCAGATTCTACATGTGATTTAGAGGCATTTGCACACCCTGCTGTGCATGAATATGATACCATCTTCTGAGTAGGATTATTTTGTGAAATGTATATGGGATTTAGCTACAGTAACTTTTACTGGGCAGCTTAGAATGGCCAGCAAAGTACTAGAATTTACTGCAGCACAGCTTGCGCTGTCAGGCTCGGGGTTGGTGTTTATGATTTCTGCAGAAGCAGAAATAAACAACTTCTCCTTAATGGCCTTCTTTATGTGTAGGCAGCAGTGGTCCTATCTGGTCTCACAACAGTAGCTGGTGATACAGTCTGTCCCATTTCATGTGGAACCAATGTCTGAAAATTTGCATTTCTGCACTTTTGAGTTTTTGGAGGCAGTAGCCAGAAATGGGGAAATAGACTGCAAATGTTTGAATGGGTAGCATTCCACTCTACTGTTTTCAGTGCTATAAATACATTGTGGATAGAATGACTCAATTTTAAGACTCTGAGGGAGAGAGGAGAAGGAAACTACTGGATTTATTTTCAGATTGTATATTGTCAATAAACCCTGTAAAAATACTCATCAAAAAAAAATATAAATGACTTCTGAAAGGCCTATTTTCCCACCATATGTGATAGAGTTAAGTCACCACGCAACATGCATTTTAAGGTGTAGTTAAGCAATGTTCAGAACTATGTGAGTCATAAGCATATGAATATGATAGATTTTCTTATTTAGGTAAAAATTAAAAAGTAATTATCTAAAACTTTCCTGATGTAACAACAGTTTTTAAAGTTCCAAAGAATGTTGACATACATTGTATAAAGGGGCAGGCACAAAATATGTTTTAAAAAACGAGACAACCGTTTCATGCCAAAGAAAAACAATTCCTTTGCCAAACTACACATTGTTAACTTAAAATGTGTTCCATGTGGAAATAGGAAGACTGATTTTAAGGAAAGGCTAGTGATCTAAAGTCAACTGGCTCCATGCCTGTCAACTACACATTTTGGCTTCTAGTTTTACAGCTAGAATTGGAAATATTTATTTCCTCTGTTTAAGACTAGTTCTTTTCCTTTGCCTAGTAAACCAATGAATTTGCCTGTAAACATGCGTATAGAAAAAAAAAAAAAAGACTTCCAGGCAATACACCAGGGGAGAGTAATTTAAAATCTCTTGTAGGCAGCATATTATAGGTTGGAAAGATTGCATTTTATTCTGTTCTCATTTTGTCCAGCCCTTTTGCCAGCATTTTTGTATACTCATCACATTTTCTGGAAAGAAATTAAATTACCGAAGCTTTCCTCTCTTGAATTTCAAAGCTTATGACCACAAGACAGACACATATTTGGAAGACTTATATCTCTACTGATGATAATATTTACCTATCACCACTGTTTAGAATTATCAACATCAACAAGCATTCGATAGCTGGTTCCTGGGCTCTTTGAAGTAGTCATTACATTGTGTTCTTATGCAGGTTGCAGATGAGTCCCAAAAGGCTGCATGAATCCACAGCAATGAGCAGTAATTGGAAAGTCCTTGCAAAGAGTGAGTCTTGATAATGTTTTTCAAAAAATTCTTTGATACTCATTTGCTTGTCATAGCAAACTTACATTGGGTTCTTTTAATTTATCATACACTTTCCAGCTTTTGATGGTTGCAATAAGGAAGACAGGAAATATGATTCATCAAAAAGCCTTTTTAACATAACATAAAAGGGGAGAAGTTAGAACTTCAACTCTGTGCAGAGTTATAGCATTTATTTCAGTGTCTCTCTCTGAAAGGCAAATCCAGAGGCTTTCAGTAGCCAGATTTTAGCAAATCTGAGTAGGCAAGAAATATTTATTGCAATTCTGAGAGCATAAAGCTCCTCATTTTCACACATACCCCTTTGCTGAATACCCAAGTTTTATTTATGATTTTGGATTTTATTTCACAGCATTCCAGTTTAGTTTAGCATGATGTATTTAATAACCATGTCGACTGTCTTAATTACCCTATAAAGCAGGGTTCCATTGGCATTTGACCCTCCATGGCATTCCAGAGAAACTGCAGGACCATGATAATTACTAACTGCCTGTGAGAAAATTAAACAAAAAGGCCCAACTTTTAAACCACCATTTTAAACGACCTATTACATCTCAGGAATAAATCATTGATGAAATAGCCTGCTTAACAGGAAAATAGCTATTCCATAGCAAAGAATTTCCCCTTGCATGATCATGAAGAGAATATTAAGTATTCTTCAGCTCAAAAGGTTAGATTTTATGTCCGTCCAATGCCTTTTAATGACACATTTTTGTGTAATTTTACTGTAATCAAAGTCTTTTCCAATAGAGGTTACTGACTGGATATTTTGTCAGTCTTAAACATTTTGCTTTCCATAGAATATTAAATGCACTAAGATATGGCCAGAGGGGGAAAATCTCTTTATAATTGGAGAAAATTTAAGTTAAAAAATCTATGAATACTTTTATTTCCTTTGACTAGCATAGACTTTTGCTATATATTTTGCAAAAAGTCCTAAATAATCAATCACTCTGTGTGATAAGATTGATTTGTTAAAGGCTGCCATCATCCAAAAAATAGGGACCCACTCTGAAGGTCTAAATGTTTGGATTAAATTGAGAGTGGTGCCAATATGTTATAACTAATAATGATATATCTTTATGTTCATTTCTATGTAATAGTTCTGCCAGTCTGGAGCTTAACAAACATAAGGCTTAAATGATCTATCCCAGACATTGCCCACTGATAAATATTTGTTTTGTGAAAATTGATACTTTTACATACATTTCTTATTATGGTTCCCAGTATGACACTAGAGATATACTAGATAACACTCTTCTGATCTCACTATAATCCAATGATTAGTATCATCACTTTAAAACATTTAAAAAATACAATTCAAGTAAGGACATAAAAATGATACACTTTTGTTCTTTTTTTGCAATAATTTTGACTCTCTTCTTTGCAAAAAACAAGATAAATACATGTGGTTGAAGTCACATAGGTCTATATCCTGGTTTCTAACACTGGTCATCTTTTTAAATATATATTGGCCAATTGCCTGGGGTCTTGGGAACTACTGAATAGGTACTAGAAATAATTGGGTGAACAATTATGCTTTTTTTGGGCAAGGATCTATAGAATAAAAGAGAAGTAGAGGATTTATTCAGGTGCCCCAGCATCCCATGTTCATTCTGCTGCTCACTAACTGTGTGCTTTTCAATAAATTACTCACCTTCTCTGAGTTTCAGATTTCTCCTTTGTAGAATGAAAATAATGGTAGTTATTTCACAAGATTTGGGGAGGGTTAAGTAAAATAAAATATGTAAGCTGCATTCTCTAATGTTTGACTCATAATGGTTACTCAGTTTTTGTTGGATTTGATGTTTTGAGTCTGTCCCCAACTGAGTTCATAGTAAATTTACTAATGACTTGCTAAAAGTTTTCTTATCGAAGCTCTGTCAAAAGCTCCAAGGTTTAATAATGAAAAGAGATAGCCAGTTACCAAGGAGTAACTGATCAAGGAACCCTAACTTACTTCTTGGACCCGTCATGCCACATACATTAAAATGTCCAGTGGTGTCAATTTCCAGTGATACATTCTTCTCACTTCCTTTCAAAATTCTGTCCCCATCATATATTATTCCCTTAGGTATTAAAAAATATATATTATTTTTATTGAGATAATGTTGTTTTACAACACTGTAAACCACCTTTTCAGATGCATCTTACCACACTACACATACCACCACAGTAGCTATAAGCCTTCACCATAATCCACTAGGCTTCTTCTCCCCTTTCCTTCCACCCCACATCCTCCCCCTTATGGTAGCCTCATTTCTGCAGTCATATTCCTAGAGCTTGTTTTGGTTTAGTTTTGTCTGTTTCTTAGTTCTTTTTAGCACAGCTGAAGAAGACTGGAACCTTAAAATAATTTTACTTATTTAAATGCATTTATTTTTTAGACAATTTTGGTTTTTTTTCTCCTCTCAGGTGCAGTCACCATAGTTTTCCCACCATCAAAGTGCCCACAGTCCTCCACCACACTCCACCATGCTCTCCATTATTCTCTACTCTCCCTTTCTCTCGCTCCCCTCCTCCCCTCCTGTCTCAGATCTACAGTCTGCTTTCAAGTGTCAGTCTTACAGTTTGTCTTTGTCCGATCCTTTGTTTAGTTTCTCTAGATTCTACATATAAGTGAAACCATGTGGCATTTGTCTTTCTCCTTCTGGTTCCCTTAGCTTAGAATAATCCCTTTCAGTTCCATCCATGTTGCAGCAAATGGCATGAGTTTATCATTTTTGTTTGCCTAGTAGTATTCCATTATACATACACAACATTTAATTTTAAAATACTATGAAAGAAAAAATAAGGAAAATTTAAAAAAGTTTCTTGAAATAGAGATTTCAATTCTTACTGTAACTCACTCTCACCAAAGTCTGTCAAGTACTAGATTTAAGCCTAAAGAACTTGTGTCTATGTGCACCTGGTCTGAGTTTCTGCATTCTCAGATGCCTATTGAAAGGTGAATACTGGGCCTCCCTGATGGCGCAATGGGTTAAGTGCAGCGCTTGCAGCTGCGGTGGGACGCAAGTTCGATGCCGGCTGGGGAGATTCCCACATGAGGCAGCAGATCTCTCCTGCTGCACTCGCTGCTCCCCTCAGCAGTGTATTTCTGTCCACCTGCCTGTTCTGGTCCCCGCTCTGTCTCTGATGAACCCTCTCATAGCCCCACACCTCTGGCTTGCATCCCAGCTTGTACACATAAATAAATAAATCTTTTTTTTTTTTAAAGAAAGGTGAATACTTGTCTTCCACCAGAGAAGTGCTCTTTTTGACATGTTGAGTTCCCGTACTCAGGCTTAGTGCTAAACATTAACCTTGCTGTCTACTTATGACTTCACAATTCATATCAAGGTTTGGCACAGAAACAACCTCTTCTTAATAGAATAACATCACAGATTATCTCACTTTTCAGGTAAGACCTACAGGGAATAGCTAGGTCAATGAAAGCACCATCATCCAATATTATCCCCAAGTTATACTTACTATAAGTGAAATTGCATTTCTTGTGAAAAATCTGTATTTTGGTCCTGGTATAAAATTATTCAGGTGAAGCTGCATCGCCCTAATCCAACAACTCCCCAAATCCATTTTTAATTAAATTTCTCTCAAAAGACTACCTCATTGACCCTCTAGTACAGCAACTCTTCCTGTCTGGACTCTGAAGGTATCTATGAATAGAATGCAGCTAAACTGACAACTTGGGTGGGGGGGAGGGATTATAATTTTATTTTTATGTAAATCAAAGTAAACTTTATGATTTATTTCAAATGTGAATGCATGCAACAAATCACATAAGACTAGTGTACCTAAGATATCATCAAAATAAATCACAAACATTCTCATATCATGTTATACATTTCTGCTCATCAATGCCTCAAAATTACATGAGACAATAGTTAAGCCTTTTGTTATCTTATTATTTAATGCATTAATAATCAAGCACATATGTTATTAGATCATACATTATTTAAAAACATTTTGATAACTACATATGTATAAGGCTTTCCCTTGCTATTCTCTATGTTTACATTTTATGAATTTAAGTGCATTATTCTTAGATGAGGTTTTCAGACTTCCCCAGACTGCCAAAGGGGTCTAAGTTTGAGAACATATGCTTTTGATATCATCTTTTCCCCTCTTTTTAACCATTTATTGTTGTAGAACTTTCACATTTTCAAATAATATTGCTGTCTCATTTCATCAACTTTATAAAGGATTTTTCATTGTTATCAATGCAACACTGCATTATAGCACTGTAAATTTCAAGTATGCATTAAAAATCAACATATATATATATATATGCACATACAATTTTAAGTTCACTGTTAAAAGGATATTTCTATCTTTTATAACACAATTGACCTCTTTTACCCGATATGCCCATCCCACCGCCTCTTTCCCTTAGGGTAACCACTAATTGGTCTTATAATCTAAAAGTTTATATTTGTTTCATTTAGTTTATCCATTTGTTTGTTTTCTCTATATACCACATATAAGTGAAATTATCTTTATTTCCTTTCTAACTTACTTCACTAAGCATACTATTCTCTAGGTCTACCTATGTTGTTGCATAAGGCAGAATTTTATATTTTTAATAGGTGAGTAGTATTCCATTGTGTATATGTATGCCACATCTTTTTTATTCAGTGTGCTTAAATCACCTTTAACCAGAAAACTGGTAAAATGCTGGCAGTAGACTTTGCTTTCCTCTTCAATCAAGAGAGTGACAAGTAATTCAAACTGATGTGTTTCTTCTTCATTTTTCAGGCTGGTAATGACATTAAAATACCCTTTTCTTTTTGATAAAACAGTAGTGATATGGGTTCAAGAAACCACATTAACTCCTAGATAAAGAAAGTCCAGGGGCAGAAGGATAAGACAAATAGAGAGAGGTGGAAAGTAGAAAGTGGATAATTGCTCTTATCCCTGCATCCCCCCTCTGCCTCCAGCCCGTTCTTTTATGGTTGGGTGATGCAAGACAATGGGTTTCTTGCTCTTTTAAGAATGACAACACCACCACCACAAATATCCTAGTTGGTACAGAGAACCAGCATGGCCTCAGTCATGTCTGACTCAAGCAGTATCATACATTCTTTCCACAAAGCACCTTTTTTATGAGCATCTATTATTTTTATGTTCATTTTCAATCCTCCTCTCATATTTCATAAAAGTATACAATTTACTTTGGGTTACTGTCTTTCCCTATTCTTATTATACTCTATGCATAAAGCTGACCTTAAGTTGGAGACATGAGAATGTGATGTACAGACACACAGCACATTTTGTGGCTCTGGCCAGATTCAACATAAAATATATTCTGGACCACTGAGAGTCAATTCCAGTACTTTCATGTAACTTGAGAACAGATATAGCTGTTTCCGTTGGGACTGCTGACAAGAAGTGATCCTGGTGGTACTAGGGCCCTTTCTATAGAACGCTGAGCAGAAACTTTGAAATGAACCAAAGCCTGGTGACATCATTTGAGCTCCTGCATCTTGTTATGCCAATAATCGATCCCTAAGCACTCAGCAGTGCAGTCTTCCTCTAGATTTTGCAATTCTGTGAAGCAAAAAATAGCCTTCACATTTTTATCAGCTTAAGTCACTTTGAATTTTCCTTCTGTCTACTGAAACCAAAATAGTCCTGCATAATATATCCACCCAAACCAGGCCAAAATAATCTAAAATGTTTTTGCTAAATATTGTCAGCCAGGATCCAATTGTAAGCCTGGTGTTTCATCCATCTCCAAGAAACATGTAATGTTAGTAGTCACTAGGTTAGTAAACTGCTCCCTGTGAACAAGGATAGCTTGAGAATATTTCTTGCTGCTTTCTTTGAGTTCCAACTCTGCATGTTTGAAGGGATAATACTAAACAGTGATTCCAGATTTCTTGGTGGCCAGATCTAGGGGTTTACAGTGTAGTTTCACGGACCTCCCCCAACCATCTTAGAGAGGTAGAAGATATCATATGGACCACTGGAAGTCAAGCCTAGTGATTTATAAAACATGAGAACAGATACTCTTTCTACTGATACTGCTGACAAGAAGTAATGCTGGAGGCACTGGAGGGAGAGAGGGAAATGTACTTCAAACAGTGCTGTTCCAGCAATAAGAAACTGTTCATGCTGTTCCTGTCCTGTTATACAAAATAGTTCCACAAATCACACAGTTCAGAATCCCAATCACCTGCCCTCAGTACTTTCAAAGTGTCCCTTTTCACTGTTTTCCCTATTTTCAATGAATAAATGATTGATGAATGAATCAGATCTTTTTGAGTTTGACTTGAACCTGGGACTGATCTGCCATGACTACCGCAGTTGCTGCCTCACTGGTTTATCTTTGTTGACTTTGCTATTTATTATCCTTTTTCTTTTTCAAACTAGCAACTTTTGGCTCTCAGTTACCAGTAGCTTGGGTAAGCATGTAGCTAGGGTACACTCCAGTGCTTAGCTAGAGAATAGAGATTACAGACAGGAAAGGATTACATAAAAAAATAAACTTGGAGAATGCGGTAAGAATAAAAATGTCCCAGTTTTCACTATCTTCCATTACTTGGTTG
The DNA here is from genome assembly GCA_004024925.1 of Scalopus aquaticus. Taxonomy (NCBI): domain Eukaryota; kingdom Metazoa; phylum Chordata; class Mammalia; order Eulipotyphla; family Talpidae; genus Scalopus; species Scalopus aquaticus. The sequence goes on from PVIJ01006115.1 coordinate 90,019, forward strand.
TTTAATTTATTCCTAGAGCAACCTCATCTGAATTATCAATACCTTCACCAAGAATGGCTTGACTATCTTTTTGACATTTCAATTTCCTAGTCCTTGACCTGTCTTTGAACAAAAGATGCCACTATGTAGGCAATTCTACCCAATCATTTTGGTTCCTTCAACACCAAGGGAGCCATATTTTCATAGCCACTACTTGCTCTCTACCACCTTGGATCTCATCATGTCTAGCCTGAGAAGTTCTTCTGCCTCAATTCATTGTCAACTTGAAAACTTTTATGCTTTCATAAGAATTTATGTACCTTATATGCCTTCCCAGATTCTATGTATAACCAAGATATTTCAGGTCTCTTCAGTCTGGGAGGTCAACAACAACAGCAACAACAAACACTATTATTTATTAATGCCAAACATTTAATTCCAGTGAAATAAACAATAGGTATTAGGCACTTCTCTAGGGCCAGGCATTGTGTCATGTGCTGGGAATACATTATTAAATGGAATAGTGTTGTCATTATCATCTCATAGTTAGACACCAAAAGAGAAAAACTGATTTCAGCAAATCATTAAAAATGTGCAGAATATTTAAAAAGGTTATGGCAGAATCTAAGCTAATCTAGGAGGTCAGGAAAGACTCATCAGATAATGTAATGGAGGATGAGTATTTAGTTAAGCAATGAAGTTAGAGGGAGACTTCCCAAAAACATTGAAAGGAATATTCAAAAGTGACAAAACAAGGAGATTATTAGTATCAGTGTGACTATAGCTTAAAAAAGCAAGAGGGAGCATAGCCCCGAGGGAGACCAGGGAGGTGGGGAGGAGCCAACTTTTGGAAAGCCTGGTAAACCATGTTAAGAGTGTTTTTAATTAAAGTAGACTTGAGGAAAACTATACAGATTTGGAACAGATGCTGTGGGAAATGGGAACTAGCTGTCGAGAGATGAGCAAAGGGACTGCCAGTGTTTGTGAAAGCCCAGCTGAGCCTGGACATCATGACAATGTAATGAAAACAATCAGCACAGCTATTTAATTTTTTCCAACAACATTCAGCATCCTGGATAGAAGCACATTGAATATCGGCAACTAGGTCACCTCAGAATAAGGAGTTGGTTTGGTATGTACAAATGTATGAAGGGAAAACAAATGAAGGTTGTTAATGTAGTAATGGTATAAGATTGACTACAAGACCCAGGTAAGTAAGCAAGCAAGTAAGTAACTCCAGCAAGTAAGGAGTATTTAGAAAAGCATACATCATAATGAGAAAAAACCAACCTTTGGAGTCCTGTCTTGCTTACATCCAGGTGCTATCATTTAGAAACTCTGTGATCTTGAGGAATTTACTTTAAATGTTAGAATTAAAAAATGGAACTTTGATAGTTTTCACCTTCTTTTTATGAATCAAATATGCAGAAAAATTTTGTATAGTTTAGTCCACTGCCTGGCACATAGCAGATATTTAGCAAATGTTATTTTACACGAAGGAAAAAGTAGGTATATGAAGCACCTAAGAGATTTGGAGAATTGGAAAAGCTGAGGAGGTCCTGGTGGAGTTGAAGCTCCCACTTAGCAGGGTGGAGGGAGTCAGAGAGGTAGAAGGGGAGTAACAGAAAGTTGGACAGTGGCTTGCTGAGAGTGGAAATGAAAGCCATTCAAGCGGTGGAGACACAAATGCCACGAGAGCAGCCATTTTTATAGATCATCAATATCTGACCCAAGGATGACGAATGGGTGATGAGAAATGTGACCCAGTGGCTGCTATTGGACAAAAGCCTGGCGGGAGGTGTGCTGTGGGATCAGGTTTCCATATTCCACCAGAACAAACAGGTGTGCACTCCCTTAGTTATTGTCACTTCCATCTTGGCTTTGTTCTCCAATTCTTCTGAGTCTTACCTTAAACTGACTCTTATGTTTCTGGTTCTGTGATAAAACTTTGATCTGTGTCTCTTCTGATCGTGATCTTCATCTAACTTCTGCTCAGAACTGAAGATCTGATGCACATGTTCTCCAGCTCTTTTCTGTTTTCCACTGGGAGATCATGCCTTATTCTCAGGTAACAATCAGGATTCTTTGATTGAAACTTGGATTTCCAAAATGCACTCCTATTCATTATATTCCACCCTCTTAATCATAGCTTGCCTTAATTTAGTCATAAGTATTTATTGTCTGGGCCTGTCTAGATGCTGGGTTAGAATCATGGTCATTGACTTCTCTGTAACCTGCAACATTCAGTTTCCTCCCTTTTTATGACAGATCCCCTTTGTGACTTTAATTACCTAATTATGCCCATTTCTCACAACCACTAACTCCTTTAGTGCACTGTTGTACTCCATGAGTCTCCATGGAATAAACTTAATGCACGTCCATAGTGACTTGCTTTTACCCCTACACTCTTACTTGGGCCATTTCTTTCAATTCTCATTTATTCAACTATCACTTTTAAACAGATAATTCTCTAAGAGGCATTCCATTTCTGACCTGATCCCCAAGTTCTAGTCTGCATCCTGCTAACTCACTAAAACTAAAATGAAAAAACATTTGCTATTATTTCTTTACTTTTATAGAATGATTCTCCTATAACTTTTCTTTAGGTCATTATCAAATTTATTTGCACACAGACTAACTTACATTTTCTGCCTTCACTAATTTAGATTCCAGAAGAGTTTCTATTTTCTCCATCGTATCATGCAGTTCATTTTCTCCTTTGTGCAGTCCCCTCCTACCTCACATAGGAACTTTTGTCATCAATTTCTCTCTTCTCTCCTGGGTCTCCAATCTCAATTTTCTCCCTGATTTCCTTTCTTCAACCAACTAACATGCTTACCAAACACAACTTCCTTGTCCCAAATGATCGCCTGTCAGTTTTGACACCCCCTCCACACAATGTTGCCTCATTTCTCTGCATTCGCATTCTTCACTTCATTACCCTCAATTCTCTCCTCATTACCTTCAAGCTTCCACACCTACCACACTCCCAAAGCTGAGCTCCTAGATGCACTGAATTGCAATGCAGTACCTGCAAGTATGAATTTTCCACTTTGAAATTTAACTATACCTTCCAGATTAAAAAAAGAGGAGATCTCTTCATCTGTACACCTTAACCCTTTAAGCCAATTTTCAAACTTTTCTAACCTAGAGGAAAAGATGCTACAACTCAAATTCAAAGAGAGAATAAATAACTTCATTCTCTGCTTTTGAGTTTCTGGAGCTCAAGTGCTAAAGATGTTGGGGTATTTAAAAGAGTTCTTAGGATAATTTTGATGATTTTAGAACTTCTCCCCTGCAATGTGTATCCTTTAATTGCAAACACCAGTAGTATAAAATTTTCATCTTATTTACTTCTTTGCAGTAGTTCAAATACTTGACTGTACTTCTTAACATGACTTTTCTCGAGTTCTGAAGAGAATATGAGTGTCAGTTCTGATATAAAAGTAATGGCGTGGCTTCCTATTCTAGCTCATATAATGATGTCACCTTCCCACAGTCACTTCAACTAAAGATGATATTTTGTACTCATTTATAACTCCACACATCAAATATTTCAGAGTTCTATCTGTCCCACATCTTGGATATCTCAAAATCTTATTTCTACGGCTTGACTGTTATTTGATCTATTATTAGGTCCTTTCCCCCTATTTATTCTGACTTAGTTGGCTCAGGCAAAATTTTTTTAACAACCTCCAAAATCTCAAGTTACATGGGACAACTTTGACTCTTCATTCTGGGGCTGGTTGCTGATGCCCAGATGCAGCGTAGAACAGAAGGACAAAGCTGTGATACAGAGAGAAAAAGAATTGCAGAGAAGTGGTTCATGATCTCTCCATCCACATTTCATTGGCTAAAGAAAATCAAAGGTCAAATTTTGCATTAACGAGTCATGAACTATAATTTTCCTTCAGGGGCCGACCCAGAAGGGGTCCATTTGATAGACATGGCACCATTAGCAAAGGGAAGTGAATATTTTGAATGTATATTCCAACATACTTTACACTCCATAAACATTTCTTGATCCCATACTTTATTGATTTGTAATTCTACCTACAGTTAAGGTGATCTTATTCACACTTATGTCTTCAACAATCACTTACACATTGATGGCAATCAAATCTGTATCTTTAGGCCAGATACCTCATCCAAGCTCCAGACTTCTATTCTAAACACTATAAGCAGGGTCGATGTAGATAGGCCATAGACAATCAAATTTCAGTAAGTCTCAAACTGGATATACATCCTTTCTCTGAATCTGTTTTACATTTGCCCTTACATGTCTTATTTTATCAACATTATATTAAACGCATGCCTCATGATATTTTAATTGCATTATTTATTAAACTGCCCCTTACTCTCCTGCAATACAGTGAGCTCTTTGAGGTTAGGGACATGTTTTTATTTCTTAATTCCCAGTGCCTAGCATTATGCCTTGGGCCCTAACAAGTGCTCAGTAAATTCTCCGCTAAATATATGAATGATATGAGCACCTTTCTCAATGGTATGTTTCTAGTTGCTTTACTCCAGTCCATTCTCTATGTCATTTTTTTTCTTTCTGAACAGCAATACATGAGTGACTTCCTATTGCCAGTATTTGAAAGAACAGACTTCTTAGTTAGCATGGTGTAGTTTTCATCCCTAAATCAGTGAACTTTCATTTTTGGTTTTATTTCTTACCATTTTCCAATTCTATCCTAGCCCTCATCCAGCTAGTAATAGTCCTGAGTATGCTGTTTTTTGGCATCTTCCTATTTCCTAAAATTACAAATCCACCCAATCTCACTATCTCTACTTTTTTCTTCTGTCCTAATTGTAAGTACCTTTCAAAGACAAATATCAAGTCATCTAAAAAATTCTTATGGCATGATTTTTCCTATAGCCCTGACAAAATCAATGTTAGTTCTTTCTCACATTTATTGTTTAATTAATGGTTTTACTTGTTTCATAGAATTGCGGTTTTCTCACAATGGAGAGTAAGGTTCATGAGTTTTGGGTGCCAGGTCTTATCTTTATTATCAACCCCACTGGGGTTGGTCAACCTGAAATATCAACATCTAAATAGTACAAAGTCAGTTGCTTGTAGTAGCATATTTAATTTGTTTTTTATAGTAAACTTTACAGCAACATTTACAGAGTTGCATATAAGGGTATTTTAAAAATCAATCAACCACTTGGCAAACATTTTACCTATTTGTTAAACATCAAATCATTGACATTATTTAATAATCATATAGATAATAGCTAACATTTGTTGAACACATGACTTAGACACATGCTCAGTATTTTAGATATTAAATATCTCATTTGATCTTACTGGTTTTGTCAAGTGAAAACAAACATTATTCTCATTTATTATGTTTTGAAGCTGCAGTTTAGAGAGGTTATATAATTTGCCCACGGTTCCTAGCTATTAAAGGACAGGAACAGGAATCTTAGCCCTATTTTGAAGTACATGATAACAAAGCCCCTACCACATTTTTGTTTCTCAACAAAACATGGTAATTCATAGAGATATCTTTTTGGGGACTCTTATCCTCAAAGGGTGCATTTTATTTTATTTTATTTTTTTTATATAATATATATTTTTATTGTTATTTATGTCTTTTACATTTTGCATTCCCCTTGGGTAGCCCACCACCAATTCACCCGTGATCCATCTCCATGGTCCCTTGTGTTCTTTTCTATTCCATTTTGTGCCCTTTTCCTTCCCTCCC
>PVIJ01006116.1:0-39241 GCA_004024925.1 Scalopus aquaticus
GTGTGTGTGTGTGTGTGTGTGTGTAGAAGGCACTGGAAGAAAATGGTACCAGGAACCAGAAGATCTGGGTCAGGCCTGCCAGGAGCCAGCCTGGCTGCCTTGGACAAGTCAGTTTCTCTGGGCCACATCTAAAAATACAAGAGGTGGCAGCTCGTTATTGTTTTGATTTGCATTTCTCTAATACTGAGAGGTGGTGAACATCTTTGCGTGTGCCCGTGAGCCATCTGTGCGTCTTTGGAGCGGCATCTATTCAGATCCTCTGCCCATTTTTTAGTAGGGTTGTTTGGTCTTTTTGTTGTTGAGTTTTATGAGTTCTTTGGTATTTTGGATATTAATCCTTGTTGGACATATTACGTGCAACTCTCTCCTCCTATTCAGTAGTAAATGGACATTGAAACCACCTTGAAATATTGTCTCACACCTGTGAGAGTGGCTATTCGCCAAAAGGCAAGACACAGCAAGTGCTGGCGAGGGTGTGGCCAGAGGGACCCTGGCACACTGCTGGGGGCATGGAGTTGGTATAGCTGTCATGGAGAGCAGCATGGAACTTTCCTCAAAAAGCTGAAATAGAAATTCCGTATGATGCAGTTACCCCACTTCTGGGATTTGCCCCCAAAATACAAAAACACTAACTTGAAGAGATTCATGCCTCTCCATGTTCATTGCAGCACTGTGCACAATGGCCAAGCGTTGGAGACAACCGAAGGGCCCAGCAACTGACAAATGGTCAAGGGAGATGTGACATGTATATGCCACGGAATACAACTCAGCTATGTGTGTGTGTGTGTGTGTATACATACATATATATTTGTTTATATATTTATATATATATTATATATATTTATATATATATTTTATATATATATATGATATATATATATATATCATATATATATATATATATAAAAAGGTGAAATCCAGCCACTGCAACAATGTGGAAGGACCTAGAAGGAGTCATACTAAGGACACTCAGAGGTGAAAAAACACTGAGATTTCACTCATGTGTGGTAAACAGGAGACAAACACACAGATGAACTAAGCAAGACAAAAATAAACTTTCGGACCCTACAACCAATTAGTGATTTCCAGAAGAGAAGGAGGAAGGAGGTGGGGTATTAACTAGGAAACAAGGGACACTAGTTTGGTGAATAATAGAATTGGACTCTTAGCAGTGAACTTTATGTAGTTTAGACACATGTTGATTCTCAATGATACACACCTGAAACTTATATAAACTTAGAATGCAAAATCACATCAAAAAAAATAACTCAAAAAATAAACTTAAAAAAAAAGACAAAAAGGTTGCAGGCAACGGTTTCTGTGTTTCTATTGCATGGATGCAAAATACGTGGGCGTTCACCCATCTAATGAGTGCAAGGAGGATTCACGGACTTAGTCATCTGTCCCACTCTCAATCATGGCTGAGCTATGAACCCTTCCCAACGTTCCCTGCAAGAGAGAGTTGGCTATATCTGTCACATATGGAGGGCCAGTTTCCCAAAAGCCAAAAGGGAATGAAAGAGAAAGAGGAAAGGAAACCATCTGAGAGCACACACCAGCCCCAGGTCTTCCTTCAAGGATGTCACCTCATTTAGTGCTGCCAGCCCTGAGAGGCAGGTAGGCATTACTTTCTTTCTCTGCATAAAGTAAGATTCCAATACCACGTTCATGAAACCAGAACTCAGCACCAGCCCTTGCGGATCCACCAGCTGCTCCTCTCCTAGACAGCATGCTGGACTCACCCCCAGTGCCCTTTAGGGGCCAGCCCCATGCCTCTAGCCAGAAAGGATGTTGGTGCCTATTCAGCATCCGGAACATATCGCCCATGTCCCAACCCCCAGGGAAGGGGATAGTCTTCAAAGCAAAGACTGATTTCTGCAAACACCTGACAGACGGCATCCCCTCTTCCCTGAAGCCTGGCATGGCGGGTGGCTTCTTCTCCATGAGTGATGAGGTGGCACCTGCTGAACTGAAAGGTTCAGCATGTGTGGAGAAGAGAGAGGGCATCTGGAAACAAAGGCACATACGCAGCCCCTAAGACCAAGGCTCTTCCGAGAGCCCTGCAAGTAAACAAAACCCACCCAGAGCAGCAGCATTCCAGCCATGCACTGGAGAAACACAACATGAGTCACTTCTCTCCCGCCAGCCTCAGTTTCCCCACTAACTCTCCAAGCACTTGTTGAGCCACACGAGGTGGCAGGCTGGCATGGAGTGGTGACGAAGGGCTTTGCCCTCCAGCGGCACAGGTCGGCACAAAGACTGGCTGCTTCCAAATGCCCCTTGAGGAGCCAGTGAGCCAGGTGGCCCTCGGCTCTCCCTGGAGGACGCTGAGTCCCTGGCAGTGTGGGCAGGCGACTTCTCCCGCTCTGGTCCCAGATGGCAGCCGAGGAGAGAGGCCGCAGAGGGAACTATGGTTCATAAAGTGGACGGGTCATGTTGCTACAGCGCCCTGCCGCCTCTGTCTCCAGAGCTCGCTCCCTGTCAGCCTGGCCTCCACGCACATGGACCCTGAGCGGCCTGCCCGGGCACCCCCAGAGCACCCCCAGAGCTCCTGTCTCCACCCGCCGCAGTCGCCACCCCATTCACGGTGACAGTCCCGAGAACAGCCGAGCCTCACTGCTCAGGATTCCAGATCTGTGAATGCAGCTGTTCACTGTGAGTGAATTTTATTTGTGTATTTTATTTGTGAGTATTTGATTTGCCCCCCTGTAATCAACACACACCACACCTCTGCAGGCAGAGCAGCGCCCCATAAGGGTGAACACAGCCACGCTCTGCCCTCTGGCCTCAGCTCTGGAGCTGGGAGCAAGTGTCCTTTCGTGGTCTGGCTCGTGCCACATCTGTGTGTCTTGGGGGGTGATTTAGCTGTTCAAATGGCCCCCCGCGTGCAGCGTTGAAACGCCGTCCAGCATGCCTCAGGCAAGAAGGAGTCAACGTGGCGGGTGGAGAAAACACGGTAGTAGCAGCTTCCTCCCAGCGGGAGTCACATTGCCCCCCGCCCTGAGCTCAGTGTCAGCGGCCCGGCAGTGGACAGCAAAGGCGACTTTTGACAGCGGCACCGGCGGAACAGGCTTTGTGCTGCTCGAGCGACAAGGACATGAGCGGAAACTCACGGGGCCCTGCACACATACATATAGGACCCTGAGCTCTTCAATAAAACAGTTCAGTAAATAAACAGTTCAATAAAACAAAATAAAGCGATAAAATCCGGGGCCCTACCTGTGTATTTCCCCAGGAGCGACGAGTCAGCGTTTCTGAGACTCCGGACACAACGATCATGAATAAGTCGTGTTATGCAGATATGTTTACACACACAGATATGTCAATGCACACCTATGTGTACATAACACATATCCATATAGAGCCCATACATATGTGCATAAATATACACACATGCAAATGTGCATACTTGTGTCTATACATTGGTGTGCATATCTGTGCTGTGTGTGTGCATATGCATACATCCATGTATAATCTATATGTATGTGTGCAGATATGCATGTGTATGTTATATCTATATATAACACATGTAATAAAATATATAAACATCTTTGTGCATGCATACACTCATATAAATACACCTATATACATGTATATTTGTGTGTTTATATGTACATTTATGTATCATATATACATGTATGTGTGTGTATTATGCATGCATGCATGCATATATAACATACGGCCTTTCCTGTCAAGAGCAAGCATCCCTGGATCATTTTAAATAATTTACAACGTGAGTTTCTCTTTTATTTGTGAGTGTTCAATAAAATAAAATAAAGCGATAGAATCCGAAGACCCATCTCCTCCCTTGAAGCTGAGCAGCATCGAGCCCACTTGGAAGCAAAGGCAGCCTAGACTGGTCTGGTGCTTCTAAAGCTCCCCCGTATGGGAGACCCCAGGACAGAGCCTGGCCTGACCCACCTGGGGTGACCAGTCCTCAGAAGAGGAACCAGCCCCCTTCCTGAGGAAGCTCCTCAGATGCCAACTGACCGGATTGTTCGCAAGCATTCCCAGTCAGGGGCCGGCGGAAAATCCCACAGAGAAGCAGCCCCAAGACACCCGACCCACTTCCCAGCCGCACTCCAGTCAATGCTATTTGAAGTTAGAATTCTAGCCAAGGCCATTTTCTGCCTCCCTAAATAACCTTTTGTAGGTGACCGACCAGACCAGCCTTGCTCCTGGAACCTTTTCCCTGCCGGCTCATCTGCGTGCCGGGTGCTGCAATTTCATTCCTTTCCTACCTCATCTGTTCTCAGCCCTCTAAGACAAAGCACGGCCCTCTCTGAAAGACCCCCCATTCATGGCTCCAGCCCCGCGGCCAGTCGCCTGGGCCGCCTTCTTTGGGTTAGCTGATCCTCATTCATCGGCCTCTCCCCCTCTGACCTGTACTGCTGTCCTTGTATCAGTTTCCTGGCTCGCTTTTGGACTCTGGATGAAGCATGGAAAAAAAGCCTCCCCTCCTCTAGGGTCTTATAACACTTCTCCATTTCAAGCTGGGAAGTCAGGCGCATACCAACCAGACCCTCTTTGAGACTAGAAACGAAATGATCACCCAGTTCTTTTGCTTAATTTGGCGTTACTAGTCTTGCTATGTTCTAAGACCTAGAAGCAGCTGTCGCCGCTATTAAGGATCTATGAAAATTATCTTGGGATAATATATTCCATTCTAAAAACCCCAGGTAAAGCGGGTGCTAATGATGATCCATATTATTCTGTACTTAAGACATACGCACTCAGAAGCTGTCACAATAAAGGGGGAACTCAGCTATTTTCTGTTCCTAATTAATCTATTAAATACTCTCTTTCCTCGTCTCCATCTTTCTCCGCCACTTACAAGACACATGCACGCACGTCGAGTACTCTCCGATTAATTCATGGCACTTTGAGGCATCGTTCCGGGTTCTCTCTTCCAGGTGTAATTTACTGTAATCACCTCGGAAAATGAAAGCCATTTTCCTGAAGCCAGCGAGTAGGCAGGTTCTCATTTGCATCCCGCCTTTCAAGCCCTAAATTACTCTCTGGCTCCCCAGAGGTCAGCCCAGAGCAGCAGTGCTTGTCATTTCGCTCTGTCTTGTGCCTGCTTCCAGGGCCACCCCGCGGCAGGGCGCTCAGCTCCCTCCCGGGCTCTGGGGTTTTTGATGCGTCCACATGTGGCCACAGTCTGATCAATGACAAGCGACCCCATCAGCACCGATGGGTCATATCACCGAGAAGGACCATGTGCCAACATGACCAAAATCCCACAAGGGGTAAAGTCACTGACTACCTGGGGTCTCTGCTGAGAGAACATTCCAGGTAGTGTGAAAACTGCCCCGCTGCCACAGGGCTGTCTTGGGGGAGAGGGACAGTCTTCGGCTATGTGGTCTGCGGGGACAAGTGGTGGGTGGACGGCACGGAGAAGATCTCAGTGCAAACTGCACTTCCCAGGTGGGTGGAGAATATAGCCTCCGGGAGGGAGGGAGGACCCCATGTCTCCAGTGGGGTAGCCCCCTCGGTCCTCACAAGAACCCAGCAAGGCGAAGGTGACAAGCCCCTCTCCCCAGCTGCAGAGGCGGAGGCCCCCACGGTCTGGGGCCTGGGCACAGAAGGTAGGAGGGTCAAGCTCAGAACCCAGCTTCAGACACTCCAAACTCTGGGTTGGCGGAGCCGCTCCAGCAGGTCATGTGGCCCCATGTAGGGGGTGTGGGAAAGAGGGGCTCCAGTCCCACCCCGAGTCACAGCACTCAGATGCTCCCAAGTGCCAGTCCCCAGCAAGAAAGTGCTCGGTGCTCTGTTTTCATTGTGGTCCTCCTCATAGCCGCTAGGCAGGGCGGTGTGTCTGCAGTACGCTGGGCGACAAGGTGGACACTGAACACCTGCTCTTCTGCTTTCCAGTCCTCACTAGGTCCCCAGAGGTAGTTCCCGTGAGCACACTTGGCACAAAGAGGCCAAGTGACTTGAGAAGGCCCCGCACAGCCTGGCCCTACAGAGTTCCCGGCTCCAAGCCCACCAGAAGTGAAGCACGAACCACCTCCCTGAGCAGACTGTTTGCACCGGGAGAAGAGGAGTGATGTTCTAGGAGGCTCTGGAGCAAGAGCTGTGTTCTGACCCTAGTTCCCGCACTCCCTGCTGTGTGGCCTTCTGTAAGTTACTTAACTTCTCTGTGCCTCAGTGTTTTCATTTGTCAAATGGAGGTAGTTGGAAGGGGAACTGAGTTAGAGCGTTTCGATCCCTGTTGAGGGGCAGTAAGCGTTACACACGCGTTAGTACCATTTGTTTTTAACCGGAGGATTAAACTTCTGGCAAGTAACAATGGCGAGGATGGTGAGAGAGGCCCCAGGCCCCCAATTTGTCAGCCACAGGGCTGACCTCCCATTTGGCCACCTCTGCTGGATATGGAAAAGGATACTCTGCAGACTGGGGGAGCTCTCCTTAGCAAAGTTGTGCCCCAAACTTGCTGCTGCTGCAAATTCTAGAAGTGTGACGGGCCGGCGGATATGCACGCTTTCTCCAGGCACTGGCAGACCAAGCAGAGAGCAATGACCCCGCTGAACTCCGCACTGAAAAGGCAGCCCCTGCATTCTCAGCCAAGAGGCCCCTAGTGGCATGAAGGCATGCAAGGCCTCGCCCCTTTGTGCCAAGCTGGAGAGACAGACCAGCCCCCAGTTTAGTGGCCACATCACCACCCCAGAGAGTGAGATACAAGTAGATGAAATCTTTCGCCAAAAAATACGCAGTGAGCACTAAACATCGACCCATTCTGCTCAGTCTTGTATAGCCCTTGCACCTGAGGGGGGCAGAGGACAAGACTGAGGAAGAACTTCAAGCGCAGAATCGGCATTTCCCGGGACAGGAAGGAGGGGGCACGGTTGGCCGTGCAGCGCCTCTGTAACCTCATCTCGCGGAGGCGCTGAAGTGTCCCCGAGGATTTAGATTCAGACGCCTGGATCATTCTCTCCAAGTACACAGATAATAGTTGGAGGGACCCCATACTTCAACTCTAGATTGCTAAGCTTCAAATACCACCCTCGTTTCCAGAAAAGGTCTAGCGGTGAAGCACACCCCTGCATTCCACCTTCTTAATCAGGACCCCCGTCTGGGAACTCCCAGGGCTGGTTTTCCTCATAAAGAGGTTCCAGCCCCATAAAGACCCCCGTGCTCTTTCCCACGTGCTGCCCTGAGCCAGGAGAGTCGATACGCCCGCGTCGATGCCCTTGCAGATGAGGGCACAGAGATGGCGGACACCCACCAGGACCACGGGCTCGGAGATAAGGCATGCAGGGGCTTCAGCTCAGCGCCACCTCCTCCGTCCCAGAGGCCCCAGCGGACTCCCGGAAGTCGGCAGCCACCTTCAGCGGGGCCCAGGCGGCAGCTGCTCCGAGGCCAGGCACACCCCATCCCCAACCTAATGAGAACGAAGCAAGGCCTCGCCCGTAATCCACCACTCAGGAGAAACCAATCATTCCTCCTCATTACTGAGTGAAGAAATGCCTCTCAGGGCTCCTTTCCTCCTTACAAACAAAATAAAACAAATCCTTCCTATGGATTTCATTTGCCATTTAATGCAACCTAATGATTTCCAATTGAAACCATATTTGTATTTGTATTGACTTATTAATAGCACATCCATTTTCCACGCAATAAAGCCCGAACATGAACTGATGACTCTGACCGAAATGCATTAGGTAGCATTAAAGATTAAATAAACACTGTTCCTATGAATAATGTTTAATGTCGTCTATTTGCCAGCCTATTGAAAATTGATCTCTGGGTATTTCAAGCGGGGGTTCCAGGGAGCGCATTTTGAACCTATTATGAGTAATGACGCTGCATTAGGACACGGAATGGTTTCCAGGCGAGCGCTCGAGCTCGTTACGACTTTAGTACATTCTGGTTCGTTTGCACAAGTCGCTCCATTGTTGACCGCCAAAGCAAGCACCACAAGGAGCCAAATGAAAGGCGCGCCTGACCCCAAAATGCAGCTGAGAAATGACTCAATGGAGAAATGGGGACACTCGTCCCAGGTGTCCCTCCGACAGACGCAGCCGCGGCCCTGCCCCCTCTCCTGACCACGGCTCTTTGCTGCTTCCCCTCAAACATAGACTGAAGCTTCGGGGTCTCCCTCTGGCTCTGCCCTGGAGGTGGGTGTGACCCAGCCAGCTCCAGTGGCTACCGGGTCTCAGCTGTCTCCGCCCAGAAAAGGAAACACCGTTGTCACCTGACCTGAGGGCCCGGGCCCCCGCACCCCTGATCTGTGACTTCACCACTACACATTCTTTGAGGGGGGCGGTGGGGTCCCCCGAGACGCGTCCGCAGGCCCTCATGCAGGCATATACCCAAGGTCTGCAGAAAGGCCAGTGTTTCAGACACTGAGTCAGATTTTTCGGATAGACGTGTGTAATAAGTGCTACGAGAACAGAACCCCGACTTACCGAGCTCCTCCAGGGGCGGTCGGGACGCCAGGCTGCGGCTCCATTCCTTCCGACCCACGTCACCATCAGCTGGGCCCGCGTGGTCACGTGACTTTTTGTTGCTCCTTCTCAGCTGTTAGGCAAGAAGGGCTTTACACCTATTTTACAGACCTGACCTATTTTACAGACCTGACCCAGCCCACGAGGGGCAGACACCTCCTGGAGTCCTTCTGGGTCTCTCCCCTGCTGCTCCCCTCTCTTCCGTCCCCCCCGGGGCTGTGTCAGCTCCCTCCTACGAGGCCCCAGCCATTCGCCCCCCACCCTCAGATGCTCACCTGCTCTCACTCCTTTCCTCTTGCTTCTGTGGCAGTGATGTGGCAATGACAGGGACCTGAGACGCCAGGGTGACAGGGAAGGTGGGCCTTGAAGCCTTTCTTTTTTTATATATATATTTACTTATGCATACAAGCTGGGGTGCAGGCCAGAGGTGTGGGGGGTTAGAGGGTTCACCAGAGACAGAGTGGGGAGCAGAACAGGCAGATCCACTGAAATCCACTGCTGAGGGGAGCAGCAGGGAGACAGGAGAGGTCTGCTGCGCCCTGTGGGAAGCTCCCTGGCCGGGTATTGAACTCACGCTGCAGTGGCTGTGGACACCTTCATAGGCTGAGACTTAACCTGTTGCGCCACGAGGGAGGCCCCTTAAAGCCTTTCATTTCACATCAGCGTGATGCAGTGTGAGGACCCATGGGGACTGGGCAGGGGAGACCTGCCCGAGGAGGGGAGAAGACGTGTCTGGACAGTCCTGGGGAGTCACCTCCTGAACTGAGCCTGGCGGCCAGCCCAGTGTGGAAGGGCATTTAGGTCTTAGGAACAGCACGCGCCCGAGCAGGCACAGAGGTGGAGCGCTGGCGCACGGAGGCAGGGCTGGCCAGGCTGGAGGGGAGCCATGTGGGAAGCACAGAGGCCTGAAGGGCCAGGCCGTGGGCAGGGAGGTTATGCCACATACAGGGGAAGCCGCCATGGGCAGATGAGCACGGAGCGTTTGAAATGCTCTTAGCAGGAGAGCCCGCGCCAAGGTCTTAGCGAGCCGACTGGCGGGTGCGGAAGGCATCTGTCTTCAGGTCTTAGCGTGGTGGGGCTGAGAGGCCTTCCGCCTGGAGCCCCACTAATCCCTAAATCGAAGAGACGGGAAAACTATGGCACAGGGGGAGACAGACCTGCCCAGGGCCCACTGCCAGATGACCCCCAAATCCTACTGGCTGGTTTTTGATATCAAAAAGGTGACCTCTCCTGCTGCCTTCACTCCCATTAGCTCGTGCCCTTCTCCAGCCCGAGCCCAGGCCACTCGGGCTTGCCCCACCTCCCAGCACCCCCACTGTTGTGCGGGACCACCTGTCCCGTGGTGGGGGGGAGGGGGCCTGCAGGGACTCACAATGGGACATTGTTGCTCCAGCTGTGCACAGACAACTGCTCAGAGTCCTTCCCCCACGTCTTCGGGAACCCTGAGGGGCTGAGGCCGGCTCCGGGGGTGCTCGCCTGGCCCCTCAGGTCAGGGCGGCTCTGCCCACCACCCCCGCCTGGGCCAGGGTCACCCCCCACCCCACAGAAGCCTCCCAGAGGGTCCCAGCCACCAGATCCGGCGGCCGGCCCCAGACCCGCGGCAGGCTCGGCTGGCGTGAGCATCTCCGCTCCAGGCTGCGCAGATGGAGAAGGGCTGGGTGGCCCCGATGGCACGGCAGGGGTGGGGGAGCGTGGTGCTGAGGCCCACGAGGCGCAGGCTGACTCAGCACCTGCTCCGCCAAGCCTCTGCTCACCGCAGCCCCGCGCCCTGTGCTGAGAGGCGACTCCACACCAGGGGCCACGGAGGCAAAGAGAGACCGAGCCCCAGGCGGTGCCCTCCATGCACTCGCTGCCCGGTTCACTCAACTGATGCCCCAGCCCGGACACTCTGCTCCACGTCCAGTTGTTTGCTGCTTTCCCCCCAGGTCATGGTCGCTGCTGTCCTCAGCGAGAGGAAGAATGTATACTTAACACTTTGTGGTCCGCTCACGTATCAGTACGTGTTTTTGTCACCAGTATCAGGTGGCCGCTCACATATTAACACGTGTTCATCTAGTCTCCGGTTTTTCACGCCACGGTGGATTTATTTGGAACTATTAGGAGCTATTTCTCTGATCGTACTCAGTCTAGAAGCTTTACACATTGTTTTGGTGAAAGTGGAAGGGGTTTTATGAGAGATATGACAGTTTTTTTAATATCCAGTAGTTCAGGAGTTGTGTTTTATTGAATGCTTCTACCATTCATGCGGTGGCACAGAAAACGGCCGACCCCAAGGGCTGGTAAATTTAAAGGGCACCGGCACACAAAGTGTTAAGACAGACTTACAAATGAGGAAACTGAGGCACAGAAGTATTGGAGGACGTGGTCCACCACAGAGAGCCTAAGTGACACAGCATCCGAAGCCACAGCCATTTTCTTTCTACCAAAAAACAAGCTGCCCACGTGGACTCCTGGCAGTGGGGAAGGCCTCTGAGAGGACGGCGTCAAGGAGGGCATTTGGCCTGAAACGTGACCTCCGTGGGTCATGCAGCACCTGAGTAAGGGAGGGGAGACCCCTCTAGGCCGGATGTGTGAAAGCAGGAAAACCAGCGTCACACAGTGGGGGGAGTGGGGTCACCGGGAGCCCCTCGTGAGTGTATCGCACCTGCGCCAGGCCTGTGTGCGCTGTTCCATGCTCATTATTCTAATGCAACCTTTGAACAGCAGGTCTGCGCGGCACCCACGTGAAGCACCTCCCCCGGCCCCCAGCCGCCTCCTGTCAGTGCCCTGGCCTCCCAAGATGAGCTCAGCCCCTTGAACCGAAGACTGAGGCCTAAGGTCACGCTCTGAGGCCTGGTGGCTTTGAATGCTCGGAGGGTCCAGCCAGACCTGGGCCCAAAAGGCCCTCAGGACCAGTCATTGGCTTTTGTGCACGTTTCATCACTGCCTTGTCCACGTGTCCACAAGGCCCGCGGAGCAACTGCGTGCCAGGATGAAGCTGAGTGGACAGGGTGCTTTCCCACCACACTCTCGGGGGGATTGATGGACCCCCCAGGCAAGGTCATGGTGCTTAAGGCCAGAGAATGAGGTCCCCTGGAGTGGTGCAGAAGGTGGGGGCCTGGCCCTCACTCTGCACCGACCAGCCACGCAGTCTGGGGAAAACCGCATCACCTCTCTGGCTCTCAGATTTTCCATTTAGAAATTGGGGTTTTTTAAAGAGAAGACAATTGGCTAATGACATGTGCAGGTTGACAAGGCTAAAGTCACAAAGCATCTGGTACTAAGACGTTGAGCTCCCCAGAGTCAGGAGAGAATCCCCAGGAACCCACAGAAGTCTGGAGAAGAAAGTCACTGGCCAGTTTGCCCGGCACCCACTGAAACCAACCCCCCAGCTCTAAGTGTGAAGGAGGAAGCACTGACACCCCCCGCTCCCAGCTTCCCCTTGCGCTGCCTTCACCTGTGCTGCCAGTCCTGCCCACCCAGGCTCTCCCCTCCTGGTCTCTCTGGCCTGCTGCATCCCCCACTGCACCCCAGAAGCCTTCTGGCTCATCCCAGCAGGGACACCAAGCGCCTGGAAGCTGCTCTCCTACAACAGAGAAGCAGAGCGTCTTTCCCAGTGGGAGAGGTGGGTACCTGCAGGTGGCCAGACACTCTTCTCTGCCCCTCAACCACAGTCCAGCCCACGTGGGCAGAGCCCTCTGCCTGGAGTGGGCACACAGTGCAGGCCAGCCACTGGGCGCCCCTCTCTTTTCTGAGCCTTTGTGTTCTCATTGATAAATGAAGGCTCAGATGATTTCTAAACCCCTTTCCAGTTCACAGACTCTTGTTGCTACTAGCCAGAAGCCAGGAGAACCTGCTGGAATGGATGGTTAATATAAGAGGCTTTTGAGAATGTGGCTGAACCGGTCTTGTGGGTACATTCAGAAACCCCCCCCCCTCCAAAAACAGAAGGGTCTCCAGTGAACTCCCTCCCACAGCCCCCCACCCCCACCCCAAACACCAGCTCTTTCTGATTTCAAGTTCAAATACCTAATTGATTAGAAGGGGCGAACACGATTCTTCGCACATAAACTTTTTTTCTTAAAAAAAAATCTGCTCTCTTTGTGTCTCATGGAAAACTTCCAAAGAACAAAAAGGTTTTTTTCCCCAAAAGATTTTACTTCAAGGCTGGTTAAACAGCATCCTCCCCCACCCCAAGTCAGCACGAAGCGGCATCCTGGGGCCGATCCCCTTGGCTTATACCTCTAATGTAACGAGATGCCTAACTCTGCACGAGATGCCTAATTCTGCACGTGATGCCGGCTCCTTTTGAATAAAAACAGCTAAAATGGAGAGAGAGAGGAAACTTCCACCCAGAACTACTGCGATATTTTGAAATGAGTTTCAACACTGCTTGAGTTCACGTATCTTCCTTTAAATGATAGGTCCCTGTCAAGCTGTGTTATCCTGTTGATCATTTCGCTGGTGGATCAGAGCACAAATTTGTTTTAATTTAACCTTCTTTTCTGTTGGCAATGTTAACCGCTACGCCTCTCAAGTTGCCGTCACGGTGGGGATGAACGAGGGGTCCAGAAGGGAGATTCCAACAGTTCTCGAGATGGGAGGCGAGAGTGTGGGAGCTACCCAGGGAGGAAACTGAGGTCTGAGGTACATGGCTTGTCCAAAGCCACCATGGGACAAAGGCAGGCAGAAAATCCTAAAGTGCTATCTTCCAAGGGTGCCATTTCTTCTGTGGAAGCCTCCTCAACCTTCAGTCAAGAAACAGCCAAATGGCTTCTGTGCTCCCCAAAGGGGGATTCACATGGCATGCGCCTGGGTTCCAGGTCCCCCCCCAACTTAAAGGGAATTTTTCACACTACCCGGAGCTTAGCTGCAAATGGACGAGAAGGGTGTCTTCAAATTCCTTGTACCAGGAACCCCTTAGGTGGCACCCACCTTGACTTCCGCTGACAACAGAAATGTGAAGGCGTCGGCAACACAAATTGGAAGAGGACGGGGAGCGGCCTCTGCGCAGAAGGCTGAGCTGAGGACAGTGCTGCGTCGTCTAGGAATGCGGCCGAGAGCTGAGCTGAAGTGGCTGAGCCCAGGGGCCGCTCCCGCTCTAGCTGCTTCCCCCTTCGTGGGGCACACTCAGGCCGCCCTCCCGGTGCCCGGGCTGCTCCAGGACCACCAGTCTCTCCAGAGGCGGCTCAGGCTCACCTGGGCCATGCTCTGTGTCCGGCAGACTCTGAGCTCAGCGGACGCCGCCACCCCAGCCACAGAGAGGGACTCCCTCGGGTCTCAGGTGGGGGTGCTGGGCCCCGAAACCCTGCACGTGCCTGGCACCCCTCCTGGGAACACCCAGGGGAGGTCCTGCCCAATCTCTACTTCTCCAGGGCCCCAGAGGAGGTGGAACAGGAAGAGCAGGCTGCCGCCGAGGAGGCTTTGGCTCAGGGGGACTCCCAGTCCGGCTACTCAACCCCAGGACAGAGGGGGGTCTGCAGGCTCAGGCGCCCCCTTGCCCGCCAGCAGTTCTCGCTGAGGATGGGAGTGCCGGGTCTGCAGAGGCGGCCGTGCCCCAGGCTCAGGCCGCAGGGGGGCAGGACGTCGTGGAGCCGTCTTCAGCTGTTCTTCACAGGCACCGAGTCAGAAGGCGTAAATAAGGTCGATGGAAAATAAGCGTTTCTAAGATCACAATCCCAAATGCCCGAGGCTTCTCTCTGGGGCCATTTGCCCAAGTGCTTACAAAGTCTACCTGAAGTAGAGGTTGTTGGGCCTTCCTCAAACTCCTTTGCCTCTTCTTCCAACCACAGTTGTATTTTGTTAATGTCACCCAACTGGAAAGCCCGAGACTACCTGCTCTGACCCTGGGGCAGCCCCTCTGTGGACCCAAGAAGGGTCCTTGGGGACACGTAAGGGGACAGACGGCCTGCCTCTTTGTGGGAGATCTGGTGTACCACGCGTTCCAATGACTAAGTGGCTTCCACAGACTATGCAACCAAAACACGAAACAAGACTTCACACAGCTATGACCTCTCCTAAGACACTTTCCTAACTACCTGTCCTCCCCCTCCCTGGGCAAAGCACCCTGAACACAATCACAACCAGTGAAAGGCGCGGCGAGAGGAGCGAGGAGGGGAAAGTGGGCTCACGCACCAGAAACAGCAACGCAGAGCTCGGGGAGCACACAGGGCCAAGCAGCGACACCAGTTCCACTGAGTCACAGGCTGTGCTGTGTGGCAAGACCGGAGGCCAGAGAAGCACGCAGGAGCGTTAGGAAGCGTGTCCAGCTGGGTGCTGTCCTAGAGTGACAAGGAATGACTGAAGCATGATTCAGATCTTTTCAAGATGTATTTTCAATTTTTTTAGGTTGCTAAAGTGATGTGTCTGGTGGGATGTGTGCGCTGTAACCAGTGGAACATCATAAAGATAAACTAAGTCAAAGGCGGGCTTTTGTCCCCAGCCCTCCCTCCCTCAAGCCCAGATAACTCCTGCGAGTAGCCCGGCACTTTCCTTCGTGCCTTTCTCTTTTACTTCAGCGCTTACAACATGCTGCACGTGTGGCAGTAAGTCCAGGCCTGGCATGGAGCAGGTGCCCAGCCAGACAACAGCACAGATGCCCCTGCCCAGCCCTAAGGAGCGTGTCCACACCAACCAGAGCCTTCTCCTGCCACCCTCCAGCCGGCAGCCCAGAGCTGGCCCACTGCCCCGCCCAGCACACCTGTGCTGACCCGGGGCTGGCCGTCAGGCAGCCTCGAAACCCCCGATCATTTCCCTGTGTGTTGACTGAGGCCTGAGATACCTTTGCTCAGCTCACCTGCTGCCGCCAATTCCACAGCCAAGATCAGATTTGGGGTGCAAACCCCTGAGAGAGGAGACACAGCAACTAATTCCTTCTCTATGGCATGCAAGTGGCCGGTCTCAGAATTTTTCCAGATTGGAGATGGGGGTGGTGGAAAGTGCACCTTAGGAGCCCGAGGGGACAATCAGAGGTCATCAGGGCAAGGGCCGCATTCAGTCAAGAAATGGGCAGAAATGTGGAAAAAGTGGTCCTGGCAAGGCTGGGCCAGATTCCTAGCAGTTGCCCTGGGGACAGTCCTTACTACAGGCTTCCTGGGTGACAGGAGGGGGAGGAAGGTTGGGGGTGGGGGCAGCAGTGGGAGTTGACACGGAACAGGAATTCCTAAGGAAACGCTGGTAAGAGATCAGGCGCTGTGACCCAGCCACTGAGGAAGACCTTTTCTTAGCCCGAAGGGAACTGGTTCTCAGGAAACTACTCGGGAGAAGCAAATGGAGAGAATTCACCTCAGAGTTGCGCGAGCAAGCGTGGCCTGGGCGTCTAGGGGTGGAGAGCAGACGAGGACAGCACTTGGCCCCGGGCTCTGTGTTCCAGACTGTTTTGCTAACTTGTGAGTCGGTCACCCTCTCATGGGCTAGATGTTTAGGGGAAATTCAGAGAAGAGTGATCTTTCACCCCCCAAAGTCCACACACACAAATGACATGCCACACACATTCTACACACACTTCACACGCACCACTTATACTTCACACACCACACACACACGGCACACACACTTTTTATATACCACATACACACGACACACCAGACACATACACTACACACAGGCACACACACTCTATCCACACATCACACACGTTACACACACACACCCCACCACCAGCACCACCAGCAAACACAGGCACACACCCCAAGCCTCCCTATAAAAGTAGCAGGAGGGCAAGCGGGAGCCAGAGAGAACAAGAGAAAGTTGAGGGAGAGAGAAAGGAGGGAAGAGGATGGGGCAGAAAGGGGAGATGGCATGAAGGGGTTCCCAACACCAGGGAACTCAGGCGAAGGCCAAGCTCCACCTTGGAAACTAAGGAAACCAGGAACATGGAGCCAGGACTCAGCCTGCTGGGGAGGAGGTGGTCCTTGGTGGTCCTCTAATTAGCTCCGAGGCTCAGCAGGCCTTGCCACCGCATTCGCATTTTCGCCATCGCACAGTGAGACCACTGGTGAGGCCACCCCCAGCTCTGTGACTCTCCATCGGTGTCTGCCAATCCAATGCACAGACATCATGGAGCCTCTGCCCGAGGCCTCCTGGAGCTGTGAGCGAAACCTCCAGGAAAACTTGGAGAGGGTGGGCCTTGAGGCCGGGAACGTTCAGGAGGTCTGCAAAGGCATTCTAGGGAGGGAAAGGAAATTTCCAGAAAGGCCCTCTTAAGCACCCCCTCCCCAGGGCCTGTGGCTGGGAGGCCCTTCCCTGGCCCACTGGCAGGCCAGGCCAGCAGCCGCCCAGGGACAGTTTTCCTAGGCTGCAGACAGCCTGGCTCCAGGCCCACCTCCCCGGGCCCTGGGCCTGACATCTTCTGGGCAGAGCTGCGGTGCCCAGGGAGCTGTGTGCATGGTGTTAGTAAACACGCTTTCTTGCGCCCAGCCTGGCAGGGCCTGTGGGCAGCAGGAGGGTGAGGAGCTGGCAGCTCCCACGGCTGGGCAGGCGGACGGGCGGGCAGACAGGCGGGCAGGCCGCCCCGCACAGCCAAGGCAGGGCCCAGAATGGAGCAGCTGCTCCCGTCGTCATGGAGACGGAGACTGAACAATGAGCAGCCTGAAATGCAGCATGGCCGCCATGTACAGCGGTCCCCGCCGCCCAGTCAGCTTCGCGCACACACACGCACGCACACATTTATTCACATATGCGTGCACATGCACATGTGTACATGCATGCACACGCGGCCCAGCTCTCCCTGCTGGAGAAACAGCAGGAAGGCGGCAAGATGAAGGGGAGGCAGAAAGTGAGGAGGGGGGCGAGTAAGGAGAGGAGAGACCAAGGAAAAGGAAGAATGTGTGGCGACAAGAACAGGGGAGCACAGCTTCACCGCTGCAAAGATGGTCAAAAATCTCGCCTTTGGTTCCAGCTAAAAAACACGTTTTTAAAAAGTAGCCAGCTTTTCAGAGGGGTCATGTGGGGCCCTGTTCTCCGTAACAGAAGAACTAAAGGGGCTTCTCATTAGCAAAAGCATCAGGGATCAAATCACCTTGTACTTAGGGAGCGTAGCTGAAAGCGAGCCTCACAGAGCTGTAAGTCCCAGGAAATTAGAAGCATGCTTTTTCGAATGGACTTAAACCCCACGGAATTCCTCCTTGGAGATAAAGTGAGGGGAAGGTCCAGAGGTTTAGCCATAGTCCGGAAATGAGGAACCTGAATAAGACCCTCAGGAAGGCAGAAGGAAGCCTCCTGTGTGTCCAGAGGGGCAAAGGGCATAGGTGGAATGGGGCCGGGAAGCTGGGCCTGCTCAGAGGGCAAGGGGGTCGGGGGAGCTCCGGCCGAGCGCTCACTGCCTCCTGGGTGCTTACTGACCAAGAGAGGCGACCGTCCAACCAGCCTACCAGAAACCCCTGGGGCCTCTGTGGAACTCGCAGGGCTCAATGAACCCCGCCCGCCTTGTGAACAGAGCAGGCACGCACAGCCTCTCCCCTGTGCCCACCTGTCACCCCTTGAACCCCCATTCTCTTCTGCAATGAAAACCCAGGTCCAGAGCACTGAGCTTTCCGGGACACTGTCCAAAGATGGTGTCAAGATTTAACTTCCGGGGGCTGCGTGACTTCTAGTGCCTTTGCCTGGTTCCTTTTTGCTTCGGGGCAAGTGGGGACCGAGGAGACTTGGTAGAAAATGCAAGACCCCGGCCACTGGGTGACCGCATCCGCGGGCTGGAAGGGACTTCCTTAGAGATGATGGTGCCCCCCAAACCCCACTCCCTCTTCAGAAGGGACTTACTTTACCCATCACATCCAGCGCACCCCACCTCTGAAAGTAGTCCCGGGGTCCCCGCAGTGAAGGGTGGGGTGCGGCCTGAAAAGGCGAATAAGGCCGTGAATGTTGCTCAGGGGACAGAGTTTTAAGAATGAGATGGGGGGCGGGAGCAAGAGAAACAGAACACTTTGGGAAGTAGAATGGAGTCTCAGAAAGAAAAGGGAAGTCTGAGTGGGAAGAGGTGCCTCCGGTGGACCTAGCCGGTTCCAGAAGGTTCTAGCAGCTGCAGTAAAGAACAGCGAAGACATCCTGAGCTCCCCACCCTGGGCTCCTGCATCCTAACCCACAGGCACCACCAAAGATAAAACAGAGCAACAGCCAAAGGCCAGAATGAGGGCGAGGGTGAGCCAGCTCCCGACTCGCTCCAGTCTCTGCCCTACCCTGCTTCCCTCTGGAAGGTTCTCAGAGTCTAGGAAGCCATCTGCACTGGCTCAGAAGTGGCAGAGAGGGAATTTTAAAAAACCACGAAAGGATCAGAGAGAGACTCTCTCCCCCTCAAGAGCCACTTTGGTAGATGAAGAAAGCCAGGCAATTTTTAATCATCACAAATTGTCTGAGCCTCTGACTCCAGCCTCTGAATCCCAGGAGGCCTTCCCTAGATGCTCTCGCTGGTTCTCAAGGTCTCCAACGCCCATCAGGAGCCCACCTACATCTCCCTCCCGCTTCCTGGAACCCTCAGCCAGGCCTCCCAGGTCCCGGGGCAGAGACCAGGCCAGCCCTACCCGGCTTATCTAAAGAGATCTGACAAGACTCCAACCCTCGGGATTGGCCGCTGGCAAAACATATGGAGCATCGTAAATAGGACTTCCTTTTAGGAAATGAGCCGCTGTAATTAAATCCCCATTCATTTTTTTGTAACATACACACAGAGACAAATAGATCTTTATCCTTTGTAGGCACAGAAGAGAAATTGCTGTGGGAGAAGGATTCTCTGGTGTCAGGTCTTCGAAGGGGCTGCCTGGACCCGGTGGAAGGGGTTGCAGGAGCCTAGCGCCCGCCAGGCCGGTGTGAGCAGCTCTGCTCTCCCTTCCCCGCAAGCCAGGCTGCTTTTGCAATTGGAAGAGAAGCATTTGCTCAAGTTTGGGCAGAGGAAGTGAGCTCCTCTGCTCATCCAGAGCCTTCCCGCAGAACAAACTCCGGAAACAGATGAAATTAGATTTATTTCAATTGGCCTTAATTTGATTCAGTTCAACCCAAAGGAATGCCAGCTGCGGGCTGGGCACTGGCCTAGGCACCAGCCAGGGTTACAGAGAGGAAAAGAAGGTGGGACCCCAGGACTGTGGTTGGGGAGCCCCCTGGGGGAAGATGAGGAGGGGGGAGAGGATGCCAAGCAGGGCTTGCATGGGGAGTGGCTGGGCTCAGGTCCCAGGTTTTATGGGGGGACAGGGACAGTCCAGGAGCACATTTGGACAGAAGGGCGGCACCTTCTGCTGAGGGAGAGGGCGCTGGACAGCTGGGCTGCAAAAGACCCTGGACGTGTCTCCTGCTTTCCGGGACCAACAAGACGCGAGGTTTATCTCTTCACAAGGGAAAGTTCCTTTCACAAACTTCTCAAGCCGCTAGGATCTTATACACAATAAAGGTAAAAAAAAAAAAAACAGAAACACCGAGCTAAACTGAAACCGTGTCTGCAGTTGAACATAGGTGGAAAGCTCTGAGGTGGGTGGTGTGGGGGTGACTCAGGAGATCCAGGGGTCAGCCGCCAGTCAAAATCACAAATATGTGGTCCCATGGCAGGCATAGTAGACACCCACAAAGCTCCTTTGAGATGCAAATGCTTTGAGGTAGGCTGGGCTCC
This sequence comes from Scalopus aquaticus, assembly GCA_004024925.1. NCBI lineage: Eukaryota > Metazoa > Chordata > Mammalia > Eulipotyphla > Talpidae > Scalopus > Scalopus aquaticus. Next base: position 20,023 of record PVIJ01006116.1, read on the forward strand.
CTCAACAATGCCTATTGCTATCTGTGCAAAACCCGACAGGCCTCAGAGCTGGGCTTTTAGTGGTCCTTTGGGATGGTTGCCCCCCAGCAAGGCTGAATCCCAAATAGCAAAGTTTAATACAAGGGAGAAAGTGCTAACGGTCTCTTGAACATGAACCATGAAGTGCTAAGGAAAAGGCATCCCAGGCACAGCCATCAGGCGGCTTTAAGTCGCAGCAGCCTTGGCCACAGCACGTAAGTGGGCAAGACCCCTGCCTCCGCCTGGTCAAATCCAAAAAACACTACCTGTGTGACTTTTAGCCAGACACCAGCCCTCTCTGTGCTGCGGTTCACTTCTGTACAAATGGGGCTGGTGCTAACAGACACCCGCCCCTGCCCTGGCGGTGAGGAGGGATCAGCACAGGCAGTGCCGGGCGCGCAGGGAGTTCGGCGTGAGCTGTCTCTGGTACGGAATGAACGGTTTAAGTAGCTGCACAGAGACTCCAGCTGAGGTATAAAGAAGTCATTAGAAATGAAGAAACTCTATGTTCATTCTCAGCCTTCAGACAGATTTCAAAACTGAAAATACTTTCCTTGTCGCCTCGGTTGATCGGAGAAGAAATGGGCCACCTCAGGAAGGTGTGTCCGCGTTTTGTTCGGGACATCGCCCTGGTGGCTGGATTAGAGACCTTTGAGATTCCTTCTAGTCCTGAAATCCTGTGACCTCCATTCTGTTTCAGGCGGGAGTCTTCTCCCAGTGTTCCTTGAGCTGCAAAGAAAAGAATCAAGAGTAGAGAGGGGACAGTGCTCCCCACTCATCCTGCCAGCGGAGTCCTCCCAGCACCCCCGTTACCCTCCTTGGTCACCACTGAACAAATTGCTCAGGTCTTGCAATGCATCTTGACTCTTAAAAATAGTAGCCTCTCTCTCTCCCTCTGTCTCTCTGTCTGTCTGTTTCTCTCTGTCTTCTCTCACTTTTTCTCTGTCTGTCTTTTTCTCTCTCTCTGTCCTTCTCTCCCTCTCCCAGTCCTTTTCATGTATCTCCATTCACAGCCTAGGAAACAAACTCCAGTCTGTGGTTCAGCTCAAACCCCGCTTTCCCTTCCTTCCTGGCCCTGAAGCTGATGGAGGAGATATACCTTAAAAATAAGGACCCACACAAGGAGCAGGGGGTAGACAGAATCAACATAACCATTAGCACAATCCCTAGACACCAGCGCCTAAGTTACAAAGCATAAGTAGGAGACAGACTGCAGTCCAGGGGCAAAGATATGGAGATTGAGCCCACTGTAGAATCTCAGGTCTCTTCTAATTCTAGCTAGCCAGCAAACAGGAAGCATCCTCGAAGATGAGCCCCTCCCAACTGAAAGAGGGCTGTGTCAGTGCCACCGCTGCAAGAACGCGGGGCAGCCATCTCTCTGCCCACCTGTGCCTATGCAGATGCTTTCCTTGACCGACTCTGTCCCTCTGCAGGGCAGCGGCCTGCCTGTCTGCCCATGACCTGCACCACGCAGGCCTCTCTCAGCAAACCTGCCCCTCAGCGGGGCAGCCCTTTCTGCCCGCATGTGTCTGTACAAGTGTCCTTTACCTCCTTGCCCTAACAAACCTGCTCTTTAGGTATAACTGAGTCTCTGTCTCGTGGAGAAACTCGCCATGTGCCGCCGAAGGGAGCTCTGGGGAAACCTTTCCCAGAGTGAACCCAAGGACCCCGCTCCGCTCTCCAATCCATCGACTCCAAAAATCGACATGATCGTCTCCATCTCCTGCTCCACAATTTGTATGGGGCTTTCAAGTAAGAGATTCCGACCCGCCCAGCGCACATGGCAGTGGGTCCATTTGACAAAGGGGTGAACCAAGGCACCGACAGAGGCAGCCTGGCCACAGAGCCACAGCCAGCACATGGTGATGGAGGAGATATAACCAAAATAAGATCAGAACTAGACCCACACAAGAAAGTGGAAGTAGAAGAAATCAACATAACCATGAGCACAATCCCTAAGTGCCGGCTCCTAAGTTACAAAGCAAAGGTAGGCACTAGACGGCAGTCTCTAGGGCCAAAGATATGGAGAGTGAGCCCATTGTAGAATCTCCAGTCTCTTTTCTAATTCTAGCAGCCACAGCCAGCACAGGACTCTCGCGCCTCCCCTGTGCCCTGCTCCACCTGCTCTCCGCCTGGCTTCCTCTTGCTGGGCACCCCTTGGACTTTCGCTCTGTCTCTGGGACTAGTTGCATTTCTAGAAACCACTCTGCCTGTGAACAGACTCAGGGAGCACTTCTTCACCCTTCCTGCCGTTCCTCCCTGTTTCACATGGAGCCAGACAGTTTTCACGTGGATAATTACACCTCGCATTTGCTTAGCACTTAAGCTCCTTCGGCACTTTCCCATCTATTATCTTGTTCTGTCTAATAAGTCCATGAGACCATGTGCTCCCCTGTGTGCAAGAAGAGGGGACCCAGACAAATGAGAGCTTGGTTGCAGGTCGCCCCGCTGAGCCATGCATGAGGAGGGCCAAACCCAGCCAGTCTGCACTCCCACCCCCTTCTCCTCCCCTTGCTTCTTTCATTTCTTGCAGGAAATTGGTGCTTCCTTCTCAAATGTGCATCCCAAATCTTGTAAAGAAGAGGCAACTTTGAATTTCAGAAGGGGCCCCCAGGCTAATGGTCACAGGAGGCCCAAAGCTGGCTTCAGGCCGGAAGAGAGCTTCCGGGGTCAGCCTTGCTATTCCCATGTATGTGACCTAGGCCGGTCCCTTCTCCAAGCCGCCTTTTCCTCGATGCACACTGGGGTCGGGGGGCACACCCTTGCGGAGCCCCCGCCAACTTCCAGAGCCTCCGTTCCTGTCTTCAGCTCTGACTAGCAGCAAATGGACGCTTTCCCTTGATTTTTCACTTTCAAGACCTGCAGAGAGGAGCGAACACGCACAGAGAAATAGCCCTCGGAGAAACTCGCTGTTTCCCTGATCTGGTAGTTTTCGGCGAAACTGCCTCAATGGCAAACCAGGTAGATGATTACATGGTGAGTGGGCATGGTCCTGGCATTTTCATGATCCAGTCATTTAATCCCAACACCACTGTGTGAAGCGTATTCCGGTTTGCACGGGAGGCCCATAGGTTTTTAATTCTTCTGTGGGAAACAAAGGCCCTCATTCACGAAACCGTAACTTAAGAGGGTCGTTTCTGTTCCTACCAGTCAAAAAATGTTGTCTGGCCACGAGATCTCATCACTGGGCTCAAGAGGCAAAAGAAAGCTCTTTCTACACTGGCTCCCTTTCATGCGTGCTGAAGCCCGATTCTGCGTTTCCCTCTTTATGAATAAGGTCTCAGGTTAATTTTATAGAGAAATACATCAAGCCAGGGTTTTAATGACAAGATAATGAACAGAGGAGGACTCTATTTGTTGCAAAGGTTTGTGTTACAGATAACAAAGTGACTCTGCCATTTGTTTTTGGAAGAAAGACTTGGCAGCTGCCTTCAATAGCTAGCTGAGAAGTGACTTCACACATCCATAGGACAAATTTCTATCTCATTTACAAAAGGGCCCAAAGAATGCTCTGTTGGCTCCCAGAGGAGTACACAGAAGACATCTAATTTATGGCCCCCAAGTTGGGATACGAATTTATTCATGGAAGACAAATATGTCATCTTCAAATGGCTCCTGATATATATAAGATGGAATTACATTCCCAGCGAGGACCATAACATAAAAGGTTCTCTGTCTGGCCATTTGTCTTCTTGTCTCATCCATTCATTCCAGGACACCTATTTGGTTAGCAGCTGATTAGTTTGCAAGGTGCTGTGGGAGGCCATGCAGGGTGGATGGGAGTGGCTACCTGAAGATCTGACACTTTGCCAAAATTGCCACAAGCCTGCAGTTTTACCAGAAAATTAGCTGACGCGTAGCTGCTGGAACGCAAGAAAGAATATGTGAAGGAGTCAAAACATAAATGATTGCAAGAATTCCCAGGAGGAAGTCATCACAGCTGATTGGAGCTTCAAGAAACATTTCTTAAAAATCAGTGGACCTAGAAGTTGCTGGAGCAGGCTGGCCTCTAGAACATTCTGTGATGAGAGAAATATCCTTTCCACTGAACAATACAGTAGCACTCGCTACACAATAGGCTGTAAGCCCTTGAAATGTGGCCTGTGTGACTGAGGCCCTGCATTTTATCTTTTAATTTGTGAACACTTTTTAAATATATTTTTCATTGTTACTGTGGTTAAAAAGTACATGACATAAAATTTACCTCTTCAACCATTTTGAGTGGCGTAAGTCTAGTCACGGTGTCGTATAACCATCACCACTTCCCATTTCCAGAAATTTTTCATGATCGTAAATGGAAACTCGTGCCCGTTAAAGGTAAGCCCACTGTTCCTCCCCACCCAGCCCCTCACCTCTGCAGCCTGTCTTCTGTTTGCCATCTACGGGAATTGTCTTCTCTGGCACCTCGCAGAAAAAAAATCACACAATGTCTGTCCTTTCCTGTCTGACTTCCGTCACTGAGCAAAATCTTTTTCACTGTTCATCCACACTGTTGCTGGTGCCAGAATTTCCTTCCTTTTTAAGGCTGAGTAATATTCTACATCATATCGACCACGTTTTATTTGTCCATTCATCTTTTGCCATTGGATTTAATTTTATCTAATTGAAATTTAAATAGCCACATATGGTGGTGACTACTCCGTTAGATACTAGATCTATAAGCTTCAGGCACATCTGTGTGTTGGTGTGTGTGTGTGTGTGTGTGTGTATGTGTGTGTAGTGTATGGGTGGAGCGTGTATGTGAAGTGTGTGTGTGCAATGTGTGTGTGTGGATTTTATGTGAATGGTGTGTGTGTGGACTGTGTGTGTGAAATGTATGTGTGGAATGTGTGTGTGTGGGTTGTGTGTGTACAGGGAGGAAGGTGGGGGTGTTTATGTGTGTGTGGAGTGTGTGGGAATATGTGGATTTGGGGATTGTGGAGGTATTAATGAGTGTAGCATGTATATTTGTGTCGTGAGTGTGAGTGTGGAGTGTGTAAAATGGGGGGGTGAAGTGTGTGAGTGTGAAGTGTGTTCATACACACCTTGTCAGACAGGTGGATCTGGCGTGAGGAGAATTCATAGGGAAGGAATCCAGTGAGCACAGGCTTGGCCAGGGGTGGGGGAGACAGGTAAGGACTTCTGGGAAGAGACAGGCACCAGTTGGTGGAAGCTGAGGGCGTGAGAAGAAAGGCAGAAAATGAGGCCAGAAAGAAAGTACAAATGGTCTTGAGTACCTGGCTAAACATTCAGAATTATTTCAGAGTGAACTTACTTTTATTTGTACAATTGCAACATTATGTGCATCTTCAAATCCTTCAAATCATCCTTCCTGCGATTACTTTATAAAGAATCAGGACAAACACCTGTAGGACTCCATTTGAGAAAAATGATGTCTATGAAAGTTCCAGTCTAGGGAGCAGACACATTAGATGGATATTGTTAAAGTCGCAGGGAAAAAATTCTTACTTCACAAAAGGCTCCCCTGGAGACATCCATTATATATAATGCGGTCCCTTAAGTCACCAAATATAGGATTTGATTTTTCAAAAAATTCATTTGCAACTTTTCCAAGCCATGTGAACGGGGCAAAACACAGCAACCCTACTGTGCACCTCCCGGGCTTGAGCCGCAACGTGGTCAGATTTCCTCCAGATTGGTTGAAAGAGTAGGAACAGTAGAAAGAACTCAGGCTGGGCCTCCCCGATTGGGCAGGGGTCAAAGCCTCAGCACTATGAAGTTAATGCCAGCCACTGAGGCATAGGTTCGATCCCCAGCCAGGGAGCTTCCCACATGGCGCAGCAGACCTCTCTTGTCTCCCCGCTGCTCCCCTTAGCAGCGTACTTCAGTAGATCCACCTGTTCTACTCCCCACTCTCTCTCTGGTGAATCCTCTCACGCCCCCCACCCCACCTCTGGCCTACACCCCAGTTCATGTGTGCATAAATAAATAAAGCTTTATGAAAAAAGAAGGAACGAATTCAGACTTTCAAGGGGAGTCCCCTTCCTCAGGAAGGAGATTGATCTCTGAAACAGTTTCCCATCTGTCAAACAGCGAGATTGATGCGATTTTGCAGGTCTTTACATAAAAAGCCTCACCCAACAGGTAGTAGGTTAAGGGACACAGGAAAGGGGGGAGGGGAGTCTTTGAATTTATACTGTTTATAAACAACCAAGCACAGACCAAAATGGGCAGAATATGGCCAGGACTCAGGACATCTTATGGGGTGTGATTTAATGGTACCAAGAGACCTAGGTCAAAGTTTTATTGCCCCATCGGCTCCCCCAGGGGGTGGCTGTAAAGTCTCTGTGCCCAGCCCCGACATCGAGCAATTCCGGGAGCTGCCTGATTCTTAGAATTCCCTCCTCTGATGTGGAAGGGTGAGGACCGCTCAGGCCCAGCCCAGGAAAGCAAGACAGTGATGAACCCAGAAGCCAGAATTGCCGAATGGCCAGGACCAGGGTGGCCAGGGAGATTCCAGGCACAGATGAAGACGCACGTCTTGAGTGACCAGGGTCACCACTTGATAAAGGTGGAAACTGAGTCTCAGAAAAATTTCAGTTTTCCCTAAGAGGGTAGAGAGCGAGTTCGTGGCTAGAGCAGTAACCAGAGCCGGCGACTGTCCCGTGACAGGAGCAGAAGAGCTGACGGTTTCACTCTGCCCTGCCAGCTTCCTTCAGCCACTGCCCGTTACAGCGAACGCTCATTAAGAGGCCCGTGCAGCTCCGGGCCTGGGAAAGCATGATTTCAGCAGATTCCACAATAAAGGGCTTCTCTTAAGCTTTACCTGTTTCTAGGGGACCTGGAAGATGCGTCGTCCCATTATGCTGAAGATGTGGAAACTGAGGCTCAGAAACATTGTCAGCAAACCGCTGGCAAAAGAGACAATTCTCGGGCCTCCCTGATGGCACAGGGGTTAAGTCTCAGCATTATGAAGCTATCCAGAGCCGCCGCAGCATGAGTTTGATCCCCGGCCAGGGAGCTCCTCCTGTCTCGCCTGCTGCTCCCCTCAGCAGTGGACTTCAGTAGATCCACTTGTTCTGCTCCCCATTCTGTCTCCGGTGAATCCTCTCACCCCCCCACACTTCTGGCCTACACCCCAGCTTGTAGGCATAAATAAATAAATCTTAAAAAAAAATAAAAACAGACAGCTCCCCATGCAACACTCCGGAGGCCCTCTGGCAAGTGTTTCTCTCCTAACCGTGGTAGGTGCTGCCCTTTGGATGTCTGAAAAACAGTATATTTATGGAATTAACCCAGAAAACACATGGGGGAAAGCACAGCTAATAATGCTCTGCTACCACCACCAGTAGATCACAGATTGTGTGTGTGTATGTGTGTGTGTGTGTGTGTGTTGGCAATCATGAGTTGTAATGGCAGGGTATTTTACACAGTTTAAAGCACTTTCATATCCACTTTAGCATTTGCTCCCCAGAATGCATCAACATCCATGGGGCTTCTAATATTCCTGCTTTATAACCTTCAACCCTAAATTCCCCCATCTTCTCTGGCTGCGTAGAACCCGCAGTTTCCTTGCAAGCTGAATCGATTCCTGTCTCCAAACATTTGTTTGTTCTTTGCTTGCTCTCTGGAATGTCTTTCTTCAATATTGTCCCTCCCCCACCCCTCCCCCCAGGAATATCTCCTTCTTATCCCTAAGATAAGCGTTGCTTCCTCCAGAGAGTTCTCCCTCACATTCGCCAACACCCACATCTAGACTCCCAGAGACAGATCCCACTGGACTCCTGTCTGCTGCCCCCAGGCCTGGCACAGGGGTTGACACAGAATGGGAACAAGACAGGGTTATGACTTCCAGAGCCGGAGCCCCAGAGACACTTGGTTGGCCTCGGAAAAGTGAATTTGCCCCAGAATTGGGATTAAGGCGCATTTTCCCTGATTCCAGGTGCAGAGCTGCAGGAGAAGCTTCTGCCCAGAAGACAGACAGAGCTCCGCTGTCCTCCAAACAGGGGTCTGGTGGCTTCGCAGCTGGGCTGCTGGGGGGCCGGCAGGGAATCCCAGCCCCCCTCCTAACCCCTCTGGGTCCTGAGCCCTCCCTCAGCCCCCTCTGCAGGGAGCTCACACACACAAGGGCAGCATTTCCTCCCCTCTCTCCCCAGCGGAGCAACAGCCCGAAAGGAATCTGGAAGCCCCTAAGTGAAGTGTCTTTCCTGCTGTATCAGTTTCTAATTGAGCAGGGAAGGGCCGCAGCTCTCTGGGGGGTGCTTTATCTCAGGCTTCAGTTTCGTTCCTTTCCTTTCTCATTCCCAATAGCTCTGCCAGTGCCATATCATAAACTTGCAGGGCTCTGAGGATTATTTATAATCTCATTTTTAAATCAAAGTGAACTTTTAAAAGCCTGCAGTTGCTTCACTCTGTTTATTTAGGCACAGGTCGTATTAGAATCCACCACAACGCATTTGAAAGCAACTGTCCTGTAAACTTTGGCCTAAAGAATCCTAATGGGTGATGGGGTTACTTGAAAGGAAAGTCCTTGGAACCCAGGTCTGCAAACCACACACACTCCATGTTCAGCCCCTGGGAGGGCAGCCTTGGGAGGGCGGGGCTGCTGAGATGGGGTGACAGTTGTGAGTCCTGCTCCCCCCAGGAGGCCTGAGTGGAGAGGCAAAATCAGATGAGTGTCACCAGAGGAACACAAGTGAGTCATTTAAAGGAAATAATCTCTGGGACAGAAGGAAGAAGCAGAACTGGAGTGAAAACTTGAAATTGGATTACATTTGGTCAGATGAAAATAGAGAGAAGCAGACGCAGCATCTGGCCGCAGAGGGACCTGGGAATCAGGCAGGGCCCAGGGCCTGGTCCTAGGAAGGGCTTGGGGTGGCGGGGATTGAAAGGAAAGACCATGAGGAAGGGAGAGGGGAAGCATTTCAAGGTTGGTTAGTGAGAATCTGACCCCCTGTCCTCTCCTTTATCCCACGAAGTGGAATAACAAGGATTGGGAGGAAAGTAATGGCCCCATCAGTGGTCACTCCCTCTCTTAGAAGTGGATTTGCTGCAAAGTTAATGAAGTTTCAACCTGAAGACCCTCCCTCCACCCACTCCTTCCAGGACCTCAGCAGGGCTCACCTGATTGGGTAAAACTTGATAAAATAAGCTACTTTAACTGCGATTGGCTCAAACACCATCTCCTGCTCTGGCTACCCTGGTGCACTGCCCCTGACCTTGGGTGAGCTGGTCACACATATTTTCCATCTAGTTAAGGAGAAATCCACAGGAAACGCTGAGTCCACAGATCTAGTCTAAAGCTTACTCTTCACCTTGGCGATGAGATATTGATGACGAGTTGTTCATTCAAAGGACATTTCATGCTCCTCACTACACAACGGGCCTTGACACACATAGCTCAACCAGGCTGAAACCTGGTGGAGGCTCCTCCGAAATGCACAATCATGGGGCCTCCTTGGTGGCGCAATGGGCTAAGCGCAGCGCTATGAATCTATAGCAGCCACTGCAGCGCGAGTTCGATCCCCAGCCAGGGAGCTGACCCACATGGTGCAGCAGACCTCTCCTGTCTCCCCGTTTCTCCCCTCAGCAACGTCCTTCAGTAGATCTGCCCGTTCTGCTCCCCACTCTGGTGAATCCTCTCACCACCCCACATCTCTGGCCTACACCCCAGTTCTTGTATGCATAAAATAAATACATCTTTAAAAAAAATGCACAATCACGAAACAGCATTTTCAGATGTCTAAATATTTTTGTGGATGATAAATGAGCTTTCCTTCCTCTCTATAGAGAGTGACACTCTTTGTTGGCATAAGTGACAACCCCCCCAAAATGCAGGAAACTAGGGAGGGGTTGCAGGCCATCACTTAATCAAACTACCATGGGTTTTCTGGGATTTGTGGTAATTGTGGTAATTAGCACTTTTGTATTTGATTTTTTTTGTTTGTTTTCTTCTACCCTAAGTCGATGTTCTCTTTTACATCTAACTTTGTTTTTATAATTTTGTAAAGAGGATTCCAAAGTTGCAGAAGCTTTGGGGCCTGCAAACCAGCACCCATCCTGCCCTTCATCTGTTACATTGTTTCTGACCTCACTCTCTTTCTTTTCTAGAATATTCTAGGGTCCTGTTTCCAAATAGCCACTCTAGAAATACTTCAGAAGGGGTCAAGTTCTTAGAAGCTGTCAGAGCTCCAGTCCTGAGCTCATTACAGTACAAAGGGGTCTCTGAAGCCCTGAACCGGGACTGACATCTGAAGTTTTTGTTCAGAATAATGGACAGGGCGCTTCCCAGCCCCCAGGCCCGGGATCAGGTGTTAAAATCTGGAGAGGAATAAAATATTGCCCAGTCCTGAAGAAACAGACATGTTAGCCAGACAAACAGACCTGAGGGAAAGACCTAGCTCTATCAACAAGGTAGGACCTTGGGGTCCGGACCCCTGCCTCTAGACCTGGGACCCCACAGCGCCCACACTGAGACTCAGCAAGGAGCAACCTGTCCCTGCCATCTCCCCACGGAGTCCAGCAAAGACGAGGACTCTCTATACACCCTGTGCCCAATGCCAACCCTCGCTGTGCGGCCTTTACTGTTCTCTGAAATAATGGGGATTTTTAAAAAATCTAACAAACATTATATAGGACTTTCTATGTGCCATGACTTGCCCCAAGAAGCCTATCTAAATTAACTAATTTAATCTTCAGAACGATACATGGGTAGCTGCTATTAATCCCCCATACAGGTGAAAGAACAGAACTGTGGAAAGGCTGGGGGGCTTGGGGGGGACCGCAGTGTGGGGGACAGACAGCGCGGGCCCCACTCCAGCAGCCTGGCCCCAGAGTCGGTGATTCTAACCTGGAGAAAGCTTGCTGGGCTATCCCCACCCTGACCAGTATTCGTGAGGGTCAGTCAAAACTGGGAGGCCAGGTCAGGTGGAAAGAAGGTGGGGCGGAGGGGAAACCCCCAGCATGGGTGACACATCCCCTGGGAATGGGGGTGGCGTCTCTGCGGGGCTTGACCCAGAAGTCACGTGACCTATCTTGGCCTCCCACCTGCGGGATGGGGATCAGACCCGCCCTGCCAGCCGAAGTGCCTCTGGAAGAAGGGACGCCCGTGGGTGTGACGACGGCCTCTGCCTAGGGGGACAGTGTAGGGAGCAGGGAGTGATTAAAGCAAGGAAAAAGCAGAATTTTGGCCAAGCCACACCACTCGCTTGGGTCTCCTGAGGGTATTTAATGGCTGTTTCGTTTGACCCATTTCTGGGTACAAGGAGTGTGTTTCGAACCCCGCCGTGGCCAACGGGCAGCCTCACTAAACAGCTCCTGGAAAGGCCAACCCGACCACAGGCCTGTCTGCTTCTCAGTGGGAAGATGCCAGAGACACGTGAGGCAGGACCACGGAGTGTGGATGGTGTCGCCCCAGGCCTGCGGCTACCTGCCTGCCTCACACCTGTCCCCAGACACCCAGGTCCCACCGCCCCCCAAGTTCACCAGAAGTCAAGGTGGGGTCTCCTCATGAACGAGCACACACTCTATTTCAGGTCTGCATACCACTCACCCTCACACGGCGTGACTCATGATTCACAGCTCCACAAAAGAATCCAAAGAGGTCATTAAGAGTCAAAAAATCACATCCAGCTCTATCGTGCTGGTCTTTCTCTCTCACCTGGGACCCAGGTCACTGAGGGGCAGGGAAAGAGCCAGGCACACACACATCAGCCATGCTTCCTGGACCCCAAGACTGGGGAGGAAGGGAGGGTGGAGGGCGAGCCATTGGGGCAGTTAGAAAAGAGCGCAGGCATTAGAGGAGCTGTGCCGGACCCACATCCATGACAGCAACCTCCTCCCGCCTAGGGGTCCCCAAGATTTTCCTGAGTCAACTGGCAGGCGGTATTCCTGATATCTGTGACTCGTCTTTCCCATTTTTGTCCCTGTGCTCTGGAATCACGGCCTTGCAGACACTGCTGGGATGTCCCTTCCTCCAGGAAGCCTCCAGTCCTTCACCACAAGGTGGGACGTAGATTGTGTGGGAGCTCTCATCAGTTCGTTTACACCATCCCAGCCTTGAGCACATGGTGTCACAGCTGGCGGCCTGTCTCTCCCCACCAGGCTACGGTCCCTGAGCGGAATGGTCCTGAGCCGTCTGTGCCCCCAGGATGGAGTGCAGGGTCAGATACACAGCAGATGGCAAATGAAAATCAGCTGCCCTGAGACCCCTGTCATGGCCTTCACTTGCGCCCCCCAAAAAGATACGTTGAGGGCCTCCCTGGTGGCGCAACGGGTTAAGTCGCAGCCTATGAAGCTGTCCGCAGCCACTGCAGCAAGAGTTCGATCCCCGGCCAGGAGGCTTCCTACATGGCGCAGCAGACCTCTCCTGCCTCGCCTGCTGCTCCCCTCAGCAGTGTACTTCAGTCGATCTGCCTGTTCTGCTCCCCATTCTGTCTGTGCTGAATCCTCTCACCCCCCACACCTCTGGCCTACACCCCAGTTCCTGTGTGCATAAATAAATAAATCTTTCAAAAAAAAAAGAGAGATGTTGAAGTCTTAACCCCCAAGGCTTCAGAGCGTGACCTGAGTTGGGAATAGGGTCGCGGCGGCTGGGATTGGTGAAGATGAGGATTCCCTGGAGCAGAGTGGACCCCTAAGCCGTCTGGTGGTGTCCACATAAGAACAGGGGACTTGGGGCCCAGAGTGAAGATGGCCAGGGGAAGAAGACACCAAGGGAGATGGCGGGAGACTCTCCGTGGAGAGGAAGGGGTGACACGCCTGTTAGCCAAGGACCATGGATGCCTGGGGGTGGCCGCAGTGGACGGGTCCTCCCTGGTGTCTTGAGAGACCATGGCCCCCGCTCCTTCTCCCAGCGGGCTCGGGCGCCCTGGCACCAGCCTGCCTGGAGACTGGGAGGCGCCCTTGGCAGGTGAGTTGGTGAGGAGGGCTGCTCTGCCCAGGCCTGGTGGCTCAGACCCCGGCGCTGGCTGCTGGGTTTCTGGATATTGAGAATGGCACGATCTGCCCTCCACTCCCAAAGGGCAGGGAATCCAGAGGCGAGGGCTGCACACTAGTCTCAGCTCTCCCCTGCACTGTGTTGGACCCACAGTGCCTGCGGGGTGACCAGAGATCTTTAGAGAAAGGGACTTGGGCCTAACCCCCCGGCGAGGGGGAGACACTGCCTCCTCAGGTTTCTAAATTGAGTGAGTTGTCGTGGGGCTAGAAACAAGCGGGTGGACAACTGAGGAGCAGCTGGTTTGGGGACAGAGGTGGTGAACTCTTCTGCAGGTTGCTTCTGGTGAGTGCCAGGGTTCTGGAAAAGCCCAGCATTCCCTGCAAACCACTGCCCTGCCCAGAACGCATGTCAGGAGGAATGAGTGGACCTGCTTCTCGCTCAAGGGCGCAGAGTCAGGCTTCACAGCAATCTAGATCGATGACTCAGACTTGGGGTGCCTTGCCCACTACAGTTTTCCACAGTTCTACAGGCAGTGTTTAGAGCAGGGAGTAATGGACTATGAGACAGACCTGCAAAGTTCCCATTCTAATTTCCACTATCTCCCAGGTTGGTAAACTTAAGTCTTAGTTTCTCTTCATCTCTAAAGTGGGGGTGATACCTTCTCTATTGGCTTATTGCGAACCTTTGCAAACAACACAGCTACAAAAACACAAAGGGCCAAAGAATGAAGAATAAAACCACACCTGACATGATGGGTTCAGAGAGCAGAGAGGAGGATGGACGTACGAGGCAATTCTGAGGCTAAACGGAAGCCACCACCCACCCTGGAGGCTTCTCGAACTGTTTCAAATAAATTCTAGGATCAGCAAGTACTGATTTATTACACATGGGAAAAACTAGTGAATGACCTCACTAAACTACAAACCAAATGGGCATATTCATATGAATTTATATGTATATCATAGAAAAATCTAGAAAGATATAAACCAATATTTGAACAGCAGTTCTTTCTGAAAGGTGGCTTCCTACTCATATTTTTCTGCCTTTTTTATACTCTATCGTATTTTTCAGAATGATGATGGTTAGGGGGGTAATTATTTTCATTTTTCAACTCCAAAAAAGAGCACGGGAAGGCGCTGGGTGGGGATAGGGGCAGGAGCGTAAACTTTCTGCAGAGGAGAGTGGGAAGGTTTGTGAAGGAGGAAGTAGGTGGCTTTGAAACTATAGACTAGGGGAGGGAAGAAAGAACTCACAGGATCCAAAAGACTTGAATCAGAAGAAATTCTCAAGCCAAGCACTGAGGCCCCAAAGGCCCAGATTGGGGCTCTCCCACTATGCCCAAGAGTGCTCGCTAGGCCCCCCCGAGATGCAGGCGTGGTGGTTAGTAATTCGCAAGGTCGCTGAGCATTGTACGTGACCCAGGTAAATCCTGTCACAGAGCAGCAGGCTCTCCCGGAGTCACACCAGGCCCAATCATGTCCTTCTCCTCCACAGAAACCTAGGTCTTCCCCACTGACTGGAGATGACGTTTAGCCCCACCCCACCCCTCTCACCTGCTGCCCCAGGATGCCTCGACATGCCTTAAACACACCTACGTCTGCATCCATCTCCACACACTGCCAATAAGCCTGAAATTCTCCTCCTGCTTTCTCCACCAGGTCGGTTCTGAGCCATCCATTAAAGCCAACCATTAAAGCATGTCATCCCGGCCGTGGGAAGCCTCCTGGGTGCGCTGTCCTGCTTCCCGCAGCCCTTCTCTGGAAATGATTTGTGTTCACATCTTACCTCCCTTCCTGGGGGTGGTCAGTCAACCGGGATCGGGGCGCCCCTCCCACCTCCTCCGGTCATTCTCACACGCCCACACTCCCCTTCCCTGCAAGGGTTGAGTGGAATAGCACGGAGGTCGATACCTCCCAATTAAATCTCAGAGATGCCTCTTCTGAGGCCAAGCTCTTCCGCAACTCAGGAGACTTTGGGGGAGCCCAGCACTACTAGAAATGGGCTGTTTTTAATTCAAAGAAATGGAGACAAAGTGGCATTCCTACTCCAGAAGGCACTTGGGGTTCAGGCAACCAGGTGCTGTGTGGATGAGCTCTGCATCTATGGGAAGGGTACCCCCAAACTACAGTCTTCTCCCTTAGGATAGCTTTATGGAGTGGAGTCTCCCGCCCCCCACCCTTCACCCCTGTCTGATTTATAACAGGGCAGCGTCTGCATACTGAAGGGTCCCCAGAGCATCTCTCTTCCCAATAACACGCACTCTCCAACAACATGGTGGACCCGGGCCTGTAGCAGGCCTGGCATTGGAGAGGCTCTTCTGCTCAGAACTCAGGGTGCCCCTCAAAGAAGGATTTTCAGAACCTAGAAGTTATTGCTTGCTGGATGTTAACTGGGTTTCCCCTCTGAAGCTAACATATGTAAACAGTCTTTTCAAAGTCCCAGGAGGGGGCCTCCCTGGTGGCGTAGCACGTTGGGTGCAACACTATGAAGCTATTCAGAGCCACTGAGGCACAAGTTCGATACCCAGCCAGGGAGATTCCCATATGGCGCAGCAGACCTCTCCTGC
This sequence comes from Scalopus aquaticus, assembly GCA_004024925.1. NCBI lineage: Eukaryota > Metazoa > Chordata > Mammalia > Eulipotyphla > Talpidae > Scalopus > Scalopus aquaticus. The sequence goes on from PVIJ01006116.1 coordinate 35,484, forward strand.
CTCGCCCGCTGCTCCCCGCAGCAGCGTATTTCAGTCGATCCGCCTGTTCTGCTCCCCACTCTGTCTCTGGTGAGTGCTCTCACCACCCTGCACCTCTGGCCTACACCCCACGCTGCATAAATAAATAAATCTTAAAAATAAATAAATAAAGGGCTCAAAATGGAGTAGAAAAGAACACAAGGGACCACGGAGATGGATCACGGGTGAATCAGTGGTGGGTTACCCAAGGGGAATACAAAATGTAAAAGACATAAATAACAATTAAAATAAATAAATAAATAAAAGCCCCAGGCAGGTCCACCTGACGTTCTGTCCCCCCGGCTTTGTAGGAGGACACACCTCCCCACGCCGAACACCATCCCGAGGCCCAGCGGGCACAGCCTAGGGTCTCACCACTTCCGCCCCGCACAGGGAAGGCTGAGGGGACCAGTTAACCGCTTGGCCTCGATCAGGGGGCAAAGGTCCAAGCCCACTTTCAGGTGTCTGTAACGACACAGAGCTTTGTGACCCACAGAACCTGGGGCCTGGAAAATGAGACCCCAGCTTTGTCATCCACTCTGAGGGCCTCCCGGGAGGGAAGCCATCCGTGGAATGTTCTCCCTGGGCACTCAGCTCTCACCAGGCACACCGGGGTGGTGACCACTTGCCATTGCTCTGCCATGGTGGGGCCTGGGGGCGATGGACTGCAGGGAGGAAAAGTGAGGTGTCTGCTGTGACACCCACTGTTTTCCCATTAATAAATCTTTCACTGTGTTAAAAAAAAAAAAAAAGAGAATGACAGGTTGTGTATTTTTGTGTGTGTTTCCTGGCTGTCTCAGCTGTAGCCCAGAGAGCTTCAGGAAAGCCAGTCCCTCTCCCAGTCTGGGAAGCTTTGATGGTCTCGAGGAGTTTTAGCTCCTTGCAGAGACCAGAGGAAGGAAGACACCTCAAGAAGGCCAGGCCCGAAGATGGAGTCCAGCGTCATTCACGCTTCCAGGAAGCTGTCATTATCATCATCATGACTGATGGAAGCTAAGTAGAAAAATGTAGATGAACGGTCTAGCAAGGACCCACCCCAGATGTGGGGGGCAGGGGTGATTAACAAGTCGCTAAACCGGCTATGGAAGTTTCCAGGAATCAGAGTGAGGTGGGGTGAGAAAGGATTATCTGTTACAGAGAACCAACCCAACCAGACCCCAAAGCCTTCAAATTCCACAAAGAATCTGCTGCCGCCCGGCCCCCACTATAAAAGAACATCTGTTGCTCTGGCAAAATGCAGCTCTCTGCCCACCTGCGTCTATGCAGGTGTCTCTTAATAAACCTGTCCCTTTCAGAATGCAGATCTTGCTGCCCACTTGTGTCTATGCAGGCACCTTTTTTTTTCCCTTTTTTTCAAGCAAAGCTTTAATGTAGCCTTTGCCCCTTTGTGCATATGCAAATGTGTCTTCCTTAATAAACTTCCTGATGAACAGGAAAACCTGCTGAAATTTCTCAGAGGGACCCAGGAATCCCACGCACCAAGCCGGGCCATCGGACCCCCACCAATCATCATCACCTTCTGGAAGGATCCCTGGAGCTTGAGAGAAGCAGAGTGGACAGGTCAGCAGAGTCTTGGTCCTGGCTTTGTGTGAGATCTACCCACTTCACGCTCAGCTCCTGCAGGGTCACCAGCACCCCAAAAGAAAAAAGAAAATAGATTCCTCTGACTGTGCAGCTCGAGTGACTTGCTCGAAGCCACTTTGCAGTTCCAGACCTCAAACCCATGTGCTCCCACACCAACACAAGGCTCTTTTCCAGTCTCTCCTGGCTGAGCCTGCCACGCTGGCGGACGCTTGGGGTCAGTGCTGTGGACGTCCCCACCTTCCACCGAGAGTCTTGTCAAGCTAGCCTAAAGTGAGACAGCAAATACTGGGAAGAAGAGGGGGGCCTTCCGCCCTGGGCTACCAGACACCTAGCGTTATGGGGACACAAGATTGTGAATAGTCTTTGAATGGGACAAGCTGTCACCCCAGGTGAAGAGGAAACAGAAGCCGCATCCTGCCAAAGGGCTTCTCCCCATCCAAGGAAAGCTCAGAGAGAGCCCTTGGAGGCAGCACACATCATAATAAGCATTTTATGGCGGTTTCCAGTCCAATTACCAGCCCCTGCTCAGTATCCAGCCTCCAAAGAGCCAGAGCTTAAATGGCACTTGAGCTCAATGCCGTTGCTTGGCGCCAACATTTTCACATTGCAGTTCGTCACCGTGGGCGAGAAAAGTCCTCGGGTGGTTGTAGAAGGCACAGCTCCACACAGCGCCAGCCCAGGAGAAGAGAGCTCCACGCTGCAGTGACAAATTGACAAGTGCACATTTGTCACCCAGAGGATTTCCAAGTGAGGTGACACTCCAGGAGAAAGATCCTCCCAGACGCAGCAACCAAATGTATTTGCAGCCACCCCGGAAGTTTATAGCTGGAGACACCCAAGAAAACCTCCAACTTCATCATTTTAAGGGACTGTTTGGGGAACAGGTTGCTGGTGGAAAGATGATTCTCCCTCTAGCAGACTCTGACATATTCATTCAGCAAATTCAGAACCAGGACCAACTCAGCTTGTTGAAGGTTTCCTTTCGGGCCCAGATGCAATCAAACCAATGATAACTGTCCACTCAGGCCCCACTCGGCCCCTCTCACCCAAAGACTGCATCAGACCCCACCTCCTGAGCAGTTTCAAAGCTCCATACTCGGTGCATAGGCCGTGTTCTTGGCCTCATGCCAAAGAACAGTCGTGAAACCACCTCAAGGAAAATCCAAGGTGTGAGATGTCTGATATGATTTTCTATTTCCACTTGAGTAACCCAAGGCAAGACCCGGCATCTGCGTCTTCTCAAGTTCCAGCTGAGACGGGCTGCGCACACTTCCTCTGCGCAGGTTGGGAGCGACTAGCCGGCTTTGAGCGATCCGCTAGACCTGTTCATTGGCGGTAATTATTCAACAATCAGGATGGAGCACCTGCACCTGGAAGCCCATTCTGCTGGCCCCAGAGCAATCCGAGGTTCGCCCTGCTTTGGAGCCACGGCCCACTGGGGAAACCCACTTGCACAGCACTCCAGAACAAGCAGCACGTGGGAGGGGCTTGCCAAGCCAGAGCGCCTTTGCCCTGGCCTCGATTTAGTCCCCAAAGTGCTGTCACTGCTCGCATGCAGGCAGACGGTACCCGGGGCCCCCCAAACTCGCGCGCTCTAAAAGGGCTCTGCCATCTGCCACATGAAGACATTTTTTTTTCAGTATGAGGGGAAGGGAGGACGAGTTTCCCAATAAAATACCCAAATAAAATATCCATAATGCCTTAGTGGGCAAATGCCCAGCCAAACAGGCTTGGCCCAAAGCAAGGCGGCTGAGGCTGAGAGCTTGCCACAAGTCTAAGGCATCTTCTGTTGGGGAACTAAGAACCTTCTGGCAGGAGGGGCCAGGCAAGTCTGGGACGAAAGGAACATAATTAAAGTGCAAGTCACCACTGCCACTGTCAGCCTCCCCGCGGGCCTCTCCCCCAGGTCCCACCCAAGCGTCCCTGCATCCCTGGACTCCATGAGTCTCTGACCTGTGTGCCTGCTGCCAGCCCAGAGCCGAGAAGCCAGTGCAGCCTTTATCTCACGTCTCGGCTTCATGTGCCTCCTCCAAGGCTTCAAGTCTTTCTGCTCTTTCCTCACTTCCCCTGAGCTCCCTGTTCTGGGACTGACCGCTCAGCCCCACCCTTCAGCCTTCATCAGGTGGGGCAGGAACAGGAAGCCCCCCCTTTCACGC